>RJWK010003804.1:0-62374 GCA_004363435.1 Platanista minor | reverse complement strand
ACTTGATACGATTTCAATTTTCTTAAATTTACCAAGGCTTGATTTGTGACCCAAGATATGATCTATCCTGGAGAATGTTCCATGAGCACTTGAGAAAAATGTGTATTCTGTTGTTTTTGGATGGAATGTCCTATAAATATCAATTAAGTCCATCTTGTTTAATGTATCATTTAAAGCTTGTGTTTCCTTATTTATTTTCGTTCTGGATGATCTGCCCATGGTGAAAGTGGGGTGTTAAAGTCCCCTACTATGAATGTGTTACTGTCGATTTCCCCTTTTATGGCTGTTAGTATTTGCCTTATGTATTGAGGTGCTCCTGTGTTGGGTGCATAAATATTTACAACTGTTATATCTTCTTCTTGGATCGACCCCTTGATCATTATGTAGTGTCCTTCTTTGTCTCTTCTAATAGCCTTTATTTATTTTTTATTTATTTATTTTTTTGCGGTACGCGGGCCTCTCACTGCTGCGGCCTCTCCCGTTGCGGAGCACAGGCTCCGGACGCACAGGCTCAGCGGCCATGGCTCACGGGCCCAGGCGCTCAGCAGCATGCGGGATCCTCCCAGACCGGGGCACGAACCCGTGTCCCCTGCATTGGCAGGCAGACTCTCAACCACTGCGCCACCAGGGAAGCCGTAATAGCCTTTATTTTAAAGTCTATTTTGTGTGATATGAGAATTGCTACTCCAGCTTTCTTTTGGTTTCCATTTGCAGGGAATATCTTTTTCCATCCCCTTACTTTCAGTCTGTATGTGTCTCTAGGTCTGAAGTGGGTCTCTTGTAGACAGCATATATATGGGTCTTGTTTTTGTATCCATTCAGCCAGTCTGTGTCTTTTGATGGGAGTATTTAACCCATTTACATTTAAGGTGATTATCGATATGTATGTTCCTATTCCCATTTTCTTAATGGTTTTGTGTTTGTTATTGTAGGTCTTTTCCTTCTCTTGTGTTTCTTTCCTAGTGAAGTTCCTTTAGCATTTGTTGTAAAGCTGGTTTGGTGGTGCTGAACTCTCTCAGCTTTTGCTTGTCTGTAAAGGTTTTAATTTCTCCATCAAATCTGAATGAGATCCTTGCTGGGTAGTAATCTTGGTTGCAGGTTGGAATGTAATTTTTAAAACATGATATAATGATCTTATTTACACAACAGAAGCAGAATTACAGACTTCGAAAACAAGCTTATGGTTACCAAAGGGAAAACGTGGCGTGGGGGGAGGGAAAGATCAGGAGCTTAAGATTAACATACATACACTACTATATATAAGATATATATATATCTTATATATAAGATAGACAGACCAACAAGGACCTACTATATAGCACAGGGAACTCTACTCAATATTCTATAGTAACCTATATGAGAAAAGAATCTGAAAAAGAATGAATATATGTATATGTATAACTGAATCACTTTGCTGTACACCTGAAACTAACACAACATTGTAAATCAACTATATTTCAATAAAATTTAAAATATGTGTATTATAAAGAGATCAAACAATATTCAGAAGTATATGAAAGAAATCCTGCCACCATTAGATGCCACCATTAATTCTGTAGTGATGAAACTTTTCAAGCATCTTTCATATATACACAATCATTAATATATCCCCAAAATAGGAACACATTGTACATTTACTTTTATTCTTAAATCATGTGAAAAAAAGTATAGCATTTTTTACTTTTAGCTTTTCCCTCCTCAGTTTCTTCACAGTCATCTCTCCTCCTTCCAATGCTATATAAAATATTAATAACTTGGTGTGCAGTCCCCATCCCCTTATCTATGATCACATAATCATATATAAGTATTGTATATGGTCCTTCTATCTTTGATGGGAGTTGAATAATAACTCCTCTTTTCACTACCTATGTTCTAAACAAAATGAGAAATACAACAAAAGAAGTAAAGAAGTAGCAAATGGAGGACAACAATGTCATTTTTATACAAGGCTAAACTGGAGAATGTGAAAGCCAAATGGATCTGTTGTTTCAGATTCAGGCTGACTCAACCACCCAGTAGGAGGTGCTGTTCAGCTGGGGCCAGTTCCCCACCTTGTGTGTCTCTGGTGAAGGCCAAGGCCTGCCCTGTTGGATTTAGGGTACAGAGGAGTAGAGACTGGAGAATTAGCTCTCCCCATGGGCAGGCTCACTCCATGACAAAAGCGGCATAATGGCTTAGCAATGGCCTTCTCCATGGCCAACAGCTGTCCCTGGAGTTGCAGACCAGCACAACTTCTCCTAAGAGTCCTCAAGCCCCAAATAAACAAAAAGATGGATATTAGTGAAGTATGTACAGTTTATATTTTCCAAGTTTACTTACTGATGTCACTTTACCTGCCTGGGAATCATAATTAGAGATCCTTCAACATGAGAGGAAGGTCATGAATAGCAAACAAGAGTTTCTCCTAAAATATGGGTCTGGAGTTCTTTTTCCTGTCATTTAAATAGAATCATAGTTTTACACACCCCTTTATTCTTACTTTTTCACTCACCAATACATTAAAGAAATCTATCAATATTTACAGGTATGGACCTAAATCATTGTAATAGGTGTTGTAATAGGTGCAGGCTATTCCATGGCAGGGATATACCACGATTTATTGAACTACTTACTGCAGTTTTTTCTGTGATCGCTTTCCCTTATACAGTTTTAATTTTTATATAGTTAGTATGTCTATCTTTTATACAATCCGATATCCCACTTTAATCAAAAGTCTATCCATATATATGTGTGTGTGTGTGTATATATATATATATATATATTCTTCTAGAATTTTTGAGGATTTATTTTTACACTTAAGGTTTTACTTTACCTAGAATGGGGTGAGTTATAAACAATAAACTATATTACTACTATAAACAATATTTTATTAAACACCTTCATACATGAGTCTTTAAGGCACTGGTTTTGTTGTTTTTGTGGGATATATTTCTTGGAAAGAGACTACTGGGTTGAAGGACATGTGCGATTGTAATAGAAATTACTAGGCTTTCACATGGATTGAAACAGTTCACATTTCCACTAGCAATGTATAACAGGATGTACTTGCTTGAATACCACTAGCACCAAATATTCTCACTTTTCATATTTTCCGATCTAACAATTGCAATGTGATAGCCTTTATTTATGTGCTGGCTTGCACATTGAACTCTCTGATAAAAATTCACTTTATTGGAGAGGCTTTTCCAGTCTAATATATTTATAATAGCCAACCTCCCCAATCATCATGCTCTATATGTTTACCCTGATTTTTAAATTTTGTACCACTTGTCTCTGGATTACATGTTTTTATTTGTATATTGTCTCCTTCACACCCATCTAAAATATAAGCTTCATGAGACTGACTTTGTGCTTTTTTGCTTGATGTTGAATTCCAAGCATCTATGATTCAATTAACAGTTAATTTGCATTGGCCGTTATATAGGTTGAGCATTTTTTCATTGGCAACTAGTCATTTGGATTTGCTCTTTTTTGAATTGCTTTTTCATATCATTTAACCACATTTGTAATCATTTTATCAATTTCAAAGTGTTTTGGTTATATTACAGATATTATCTTACCTATGCATTACAAATATTTTCCTCATTTTTTTTACTTTATGATCACTTTGTCTTTTATAGTTTTAATTTTTCTGTAGCAAATATCTCTATCATTTTTTAAAATATATGCTGGATATCCTATCTTAATTACAAAGATTTATCCAAATATGTATTTTTTAAGGTTTTATTTATTTTTACATTTACAAGGCTTTATTTTATCTAAAATGGAATTGATCCCAGCTTTATTTTCTTCCAAGTGGATATCTACTTATACAAGAACATTTTGAAGTTAATCATTATTCTCCTTTCACTGGGATTATCATGTTTATTATGTATTAAATTCCTTACCCACTTGAATCTCTCTCTTGGCTCTCTATTCACTTCAATTAATATTTGTGGATTTCTATTAAATACCTTTATTGGTTATTTTAATAACTAAAAAAGTATCTCTTTTATTTTTTGAATAGTTCTCATGAAGTTACTATTTTATAGGAATTTTTATCTTATTAAAAACACAGCACTGTTAGGTGTTTACTTATATTGCATTTAGCTTATTAATTTGAGGGATAATGTACATTTTATGTTATAGTAAATCTTTCAATTCATGTGTATTAGTTACCTATTGCTGTGTAACAAATCATCCTAAAATGTACCAGCTTAAAATAACAATTATTAGGTATTATTTCTCAGTTTCTGTGGTTTAGGAATTTGGGAGTGACTTGACTAGAAGGTTCTGGCTTGGGGTCTCTCAGGAAGTTGCAGACGATGATGGCTAGGAGTAGAGTCACTTAAAAGTTTCCTCACTCACAAGTCTGATGCCTGGGCTGGGAAGGATTGCCAATGCCACATTTTAAGATGGGATATTTGTTGTTGTAGCCATCACTAGAAATCACCACCTCCCACAACATGGTATATCTTTTCATTTATTCTGCCCTTGTTTTATGGGCTTTAGTAGAATTTACAGTTTTAGTTTTATGGGTCCTGTACTTTCATGTTAAATTTATTCTCAAATATTTTATAGTTGTTTCTATTGAAAATAGAATTTAAAAAAAAATTCTTTTCACTAGTATAAAAAAAGTTACTAGCATTTAAATGTATTTAAGTATTTGTCTTAATAAAGCCACTTACCACATTTCGTCAAAATTCAAGTCGTTTTTAATAGAATCTTTGGGGTATTCTTAGATATTCAGTAATATTATTAGCAGAAAGAGATAATTTTCTGAAATGATACTGATTAGTTTTTCTCCTATATTCTAGACAGGAGAATCTCTGAAGAAATGTTGAGTAATAGTGAATGGCAAGCATTCCGTTCTTGTTCCTTACTTTACAATAAATGGTTTTGTTTTATCAGGTAGACTGATGCTTGCTACTGCTTCTGCTAAATATCCTTTTATATTTAATTTCTTTCTATTTCTAGTGTATTTAAATTGTCTCAAAAAATTGACATTATCTGTATTTTACAAGTTAGATGGAACTGTGAAGCATCTGGCCTTGGATTTCTTTTTTTAATCATCAAATATTTTAATCACTATTTCAATCTCTTCTGTGTACTTTTTCTTATTTTCTACTCTGCCCGTATTCACCTTCATTATTTGTATTTTGCTAAGGAATTATCAATTTCTTCCAGATTTTCCGTTTTATTTCTAGATTTATATTTCTCATGTGTTTATCCACCGGGTTATTTATTTTTCTTGGATCTTAGGCTGAGAGGTTAATTTAATCATACTTTTTAAAATTTCTTAAAACTCTGTAGCTCATGGCTCTCTACATTCTCTCTAATATTAGCAATGCCTCAATTGATGGTGATTTTGTTACCTATGCAGATGATCTTCTCAGGGCCCTGTCTTCATGTCTCTTCCTATAATGCACTAATTCCATTCATGAGTTCTCCCCCCTCATGATCTAAATTATCTATCAAAGGCTCCACCTCCTAATACCATCACTTTAGGGATTTGGGCTTCAGCATATGAATTTTGGGGGTGCACAAACATTCAGCTCAGAGTACCTGAACATTCAGAGAGAGAGAGTGAGAGTGAATATAAGCATAAGCTAGTAACAGAGAGTTCTCATGATACAGCAAGAGGGCCCTGGCTCTCTAGGACACCTCCTACAGTATGCTCAGACCCATAGAATTAGCAGCTCCCTCCTTCCTCACAGGAGAACCAGTAAGAGAATAAGCAGATAGAGAAAATATGGGGCAGGAGGTTCAGACGAGCCACCTCGTGGTGAAGTGTGTATGAAACATTTTATAGCATATACTAAAATTTTATGGAGAAATGAAGTCAAGGCCACTAGTCTGTGTAATGTATATAATATTTTTTTAAATAATTCTATACTTCCTTATTCGCAAGCTAGTTTTTCCTTCTACACCATGCATACTATTAAAGCTAATCTATGATACTAGAGTCAGGAAGAAGGAGGACATTCCTAAGTTAAAATTCTCATTAGAGAAAAGAGAAAAGAAGATCCTGTCTCTTAAAGTAGAGGTGAGGGACAATACTTTAAAGATTGAGGGCAGGAGCAAAGGGCAGCAAGTGGTAAGATGCTTGTGTTCTGACCTCCCTTTTCTGGCATGAAATCTGAGAGAGCTGAAGATTGCATAGGTAAATTGAGAGCAAAGGGTCTTATTTTTACATCCTGTTGGGAGTTGGTAGCCCCGGGTAGATGGGCCAGATGAGTAGGTTTATCAGATGGGAAGATGTGGAGCAGCATCACTGGGCAGTGAGGGAACAAGAATGTGAGTAAATAGGCCCTAGCTGCTCTAGGCTTCCTGAGGTATAGAAAGGACCTAGAAGGTCTCATACGCCCTATGAGAGAACTGAATCTAGCTACCAGGGAGGCTGCCAGGGTGACTGCCAGAAGAGGTAGAATTAAATAGCTGTAAAAGTGACACTCTAGCCAAGTACCATGGGACAGTTGGCCTGGGCAAAGGATCAGCTCCATTTGGACAATTTATGGTCAGCTGATGGCTGACACAGGTTGAATCACCAATAAGAATGGCCAGTTCCTGATGAAGCTGAGACAGAACAGATGACCAGGCCATGAACCTTCCACTCCCCTGTTGCCTAAAGTGCTACGTTTTCCCTTAAACCTCTACTTCATATCTCCCTTATATCATGCAAGCTCCAGAGCTAGATATTATGGTCTGGAGGGGCCTGTTTTCTATATTATGAGAGAACTATATATGGTGAAAGGTGACCATATATACTACTGACTGAGCCCTTATCATGATAAATCGTAGCTGACAGAATTTAGTAAATCCTCTTAAGATAATAGCATGGCTGGCTAGTGTGTTGCCTTGCTGAAAAATATCATTTTGAATGT
The DNA here is from genome assembly GCA_004363435.1 of Platanista minor. Lineage (NCBI taxonomy): Eukaryota > Metazoa > Chordata > Mammalia > Artiodactyla > Platanistidae > Platanista > Platanista minor. The sequence continues at coordinate 55,511 of RJWK010003804.1, read as the reverse complement.
GAAAAGTGAAATACTGGGCTTCCCTGGTGGCACAGTGGTTGAGAGTCTGCCTGCCGATGCAGGGGACACGGGTTCGTGCCCCGGTCCGGGAAGATCCCACATGCCGCAGAGCGGCTGGGCCCGTGAGCCATGGCCGCTGGGCCTGCGTGTCCGGGGCCTGTGCTCCGCAGTGGGAGAGGCCACAACGGTGAGAGGCCCGTGTACAGCAAAAAAAAAAAAAAAAAAAAAAAAAGTGAAATACTACTTTCATACAAATCCCAATATCCCACTAAGGAAATGGATGGTTTAACCCAAAAGGGCAAGCATTTATGTGAAAAGAGAAGAGATTCATTAAAAAGTTTCAAAAGATCATCTGCTATATTTATTTTTGAAACTACTTAGAATATCACTAAAATACTACAGCTGTGCATACTATTTATTATACATAGAAGCAAAGATAGCTGGAGCTAAAAGAGAAGTTATAAATTATTTAGTCCAACTTCAGACAAAGAAGCTCAGATCCAAAGAGGTTCAGGTAACATGGCTTGGGCCACACATCAAGTATAGAATTAGCCAGGCAAGAACCCATTCTTGATTCTCATTCTAGTGCCTCCTCTCCTTCCTCTTATCTCCACAAATTCAATGATTCCTTATCCTTGAGCATTTATCCATCCACCTGTAAGTACTGCAAGACACAATGCTTCATTGATTCTTCTTTTTGCAGATTCAATTTCCTGCTTAAATTCTGTCTCTAAAAGGGGCTTGCACAAAGAACGACCGCTGGGCAAATTATATGATGATCCTAGTAATTTAGAAACATCATGACAATATTAGACTTCTTAATTCTATTTTTTTTTTAATTGTGGTTATCCAGAGAATTCTCCATTCTGGTCAAGAAATTTTCATGGTAATGGTTTTGATTTTTAAAGAGACTTAAATGTTTCTTTTAAAAGGAAGACCTAGAAAATTCTTCAACTATTATTAATTCTCAGAAAATAATTTAATTGAAACTTACTGAAGCTAATTAAAAGGATAATTTCTCATTTTGCTTCGTGGTCCCATGGACTTAATTCAACCAAAGAAGTATTTTATTTTTTTGGAGGTAACTGTGTGCTCAGAGTCAGCATCAGGGGAACAAGATGAGAAATGCCCTCATACCTCTATTCTTCTTATCTTATGACAAAAACATCTTGTACTAGTTTACTTCTTCTGAATAATTGTATCCTTTCTCATGCATGCTTTAATGAGTCCATTTTGGGATGCTATTGAATACCTTTATTCTTAATTTTTAAAAAACCTTGGTTTGTACATGTAATAATAATCAAATGTAATTCAACAAACATCTATTTACTTTTATTTAACATGTGATAGCCCTATGTGGCAGGCACTACTGTAAATGCTTCAAAAAGATTAATTCAGGTACATACTATTATATTCCAGACCTCCCCATTTTATAAATGAAGAAACTGAGGCACAGAGAGTATAAGCCAATGGTAAAACTCAGGTATTTGCTCCATAGTCTTAAACACTGATTTTTAGGAGGCAAGCCTTAGGTTGGAGCAAAGGATACCAAAATGAATGAAGCATTATCTGTGCTCTCAAGAAACTTGGCTAATGAAGCACTCTTGGTAGAGAGAGATGTATAAAAACAGTACTGTTTACTGTGATGGAGATGTAAAAAGTGCTGTGGGAAAATAGAAAAAGACTTTCAGAGGAAGTGACACTTAAGTTGTGCCTTGAGAATGAGGAGAATTTTATCTAAGTACAATGTTATTTAGGCAAATGTTAAAAAGAAAAAAGAGGGAGAGCAAATCTCAGCCAGTGGAAAAATGCAACACATATTCCTAGAAATATTCATGGAGCGTGCCTGGGAGTTGAAAAGAAATGATGAAAAGAGAACATGAAGAGTTAAGAGCGGGGCCAGGTTGAAAATGACATTCTATGTGAGAGGCAAAATCCTAAAATTATCCTGAGGTGAGGGTAGTTATCTAAGTTTTTTCACATATGAGAAAGATATGATCACTTCTGAGTTTTAGAACAAGAATCTAGCAGTAATGTGGAGAACTGAGGAAAGACTGATAGTCTGGCTAATAATTAGGGGGATACTGCATTAGTCCAGGCACAAGACCATAGGGCCTAAATATGGATAGTGGCTATGAGAATAAAATGGAGGAAAATGAAAAGAAATATGGGAAGACAAAACAGGGTTGCAGAACAAGAGAACTGGTTCACTTTTGGAAACAGTGAGTTAAAGGAAAATATGTCCCAAATGTGGTTGCAAATACTGATGAAAAAGAGATCAGGGCTGTAATGTAGATTTGGAATCATCAGGATTTAGGACAGTGGGAGCTGTGAGAGTAGACAGATAGGGGTGGGATGAATGCAAAGTCAAAAACTTATGGTAAAAGATAATAAAATCTAGAAGAAGAAAAGGTAGTTAAGAAGGACCATCATGGGAAAAGAGTATCTGAAATCAGTGGGAGGAAATATTTTAAAGAAGGAAGTGGTTGTCCATCTTAAATGCAGCAGAGAATGTTAGTAGGATGAGGGCCGTGAAATCTGGCAGTTAGGACATCAATTAGTGTAAAATCCCTTTGTGGCTTGGATTCTTTAGTCTTGATGTGGTTTGCTGAATAACAGCACCCATGGATGTCCATATTCTAATCTCTGGCACCTGTGAATGTTACCATATATGGCAAAGGGGATTTTGCAGATGTGATCAAGTTAATGATCTTGAGTTGACCTGGATTATCCAGGGGGGCTCAATGATGTAATAACAAGGTCCTTTTAAGAGGGAGACAGAGGGAGGTACTATTACAGAAAACCATACCATGGGGACCGAAGCAAGATGCCTTGCTGCTGGCTTTGAAGATGGGGCCATGAGCCAAAGGAAGCAAAGAGTGAAGTTTTACAAGCTGGGAAAGGCTAGGAGATGGGTTTTCCCTCAGAGGTTCCAGAGGAAGCATTGTCCATCTGTCTGTCTGTCTGTCTGTCTCTCTCACACACACACACACACACACACACACACACACACACACACACAAACTTCCCCACTGCAGCCTAAAGCAGAGCAAAGCTGAGGGGAAGATGCAAAGCTTAATGTTGGACTGCACTGAACTTTTCAGTATCCAGAAATATGAAACTAGTTGTTAATGCACAAGAATGCCCAATACGCCTGAGATTTCATGAAAGAGTAGCAGATGAGATGGTTGGCAGTGGGAAAGAACAACAGGGGCTGCATCTTAGTACTCCAGAATCCAGTTCATCCAATACACGGCCTACACTGCAAATGATGTCATTGAGGCCCACCAAGAGTGGCCAACCTACAGGTTGAAAGTTTAAAGGAAAGACAAAAATAGGTGGATGGTGGGAGATGACTAAGCACATGGGAATGAAATTTCCCAGAATCAGTAGATTTAGACGAATGCCATTAAAAGCAATAGTAAATAGATACAATTCTTAAAAATGAAGAAGTGTGAAATGAATATTAAGTAAAATGCAAAACTTAAGACCCTACCTATCAGAGATTACAAACTCAAATGTCCACCAGCTTCCAAGTTTAAGAGAAAAAAAAGAAAAAAAATTAGGGCCTCATGGAGCCCTTGGTAAACTGGAGAACACATGACATCTAAAGGGAACAACCAGGGCTTCCCCCCTGGTGGCACAGTGGTTGAGAGTCCGCCTGCCGATGCAGGGGACAGGGGTTCGTGCTCCGGTCCGGGAAGATCCCACATGCCGTGGAGCGGCGGGGCCCGTGAGCCATGGCCGTTGAGCCTGCGCATCCGGAGCCTGTGCTCCACAATGGGAGAGGCCACAGCAGTGAGAGGCCCGCGTACCGCAAAAAATAAATAAATAAATAAAGGGAACAACCAGCCATTGCTACAAGAAAGAGGTGACTCTCCAACTTTTGCCGGATTCTCCAGTTTTTAAAAGGAGAAAAAAAATTTTTAAATAAACCTTAACTTTTACGTGAAATCTTCTAATTATTAACTATAGGCACTCTATTAGCTTTTTTATAGCTGCTGTAACAAATTATCGCAAATTTAGTGACTTAACACAAATTTATTCTCTTCCTGTTCTGGAGGTCAGAAACCCGAAATGGATTGGAAGGTCAGTGTTCCTTCTAGAGGCTCCAGGATAGAATCCATTTCCTTGGCCCTTCCAGATGCCAGAGGACACCTACATCCCCTGAATCATGGCACCCTGGTTGCATGTTCAAAGCCAGCAGCGTAGTATCTTCAAATCTCTGTCTCCCTTCTTCTTTCATTGCATTTCCTTCTGACTGGTTCTGAATCCTCCAATGTCCCTCTCAGAAGAACCCCTGTGATTACACTGGGCTCACTAGCATAATCCAGGATAATCGTCCCATTTTAAGACCCTTAATTTAAGCATATCTACAAAATCCCTTTGGCCTTAGAAGGCAACATTCACAGGTGCCAGGGATTAGGTCATGGACATATCTGAGGGCCATTATTCAGTCTATTACAGCGACCAATACCAAAATTATGTTAGTATGTTAGTCAACATAAAAGGGGCTAATTGAACACTCCCAAAGATAAATCCATCTTGCAAACTGTCAATTGTAATTTTTGGCAATTTTCCCTGGGTTCTTTACAATTTATTTATTCCTCCTGTGGTATGTCTTACACAACAGAGGGTTTCAAATGGAGAGAGGCTGTGCAGTGAAAAGATAAATTTAGATAGTGGAGTTTGTTTTAACGTAATTCTGTGAACCACTGTGTGGGCATTACTCTCGAAATATTGTTTATTTTGGTTAAGGACTTTTCAAATGTATTTTAACTGAATATATTCAGAATCATTTGAATATGATTTTTAGGGTACTTGACTACAATATTATTTGTGGTTTTTACCTAACACAGTTGTCAGTCAAAATAAATACTAATGATTTTCATCTGGAGAAATATTCTAATTTATTGAAGTTTATCACATTGGCAAATCTCCTAAAATATTTTTAAAAGCAACATAACAACATGTGGGGCGTTTTACCTCAGTTGTCCTTTTAAAGTTTTGTCAGGTCTTTTTGGTATTATGCAAAATGACATGAGATTTCTGACAACAAAATCACCATGGAGGACAAGGCAGATGGTCCCCTAAAGAATTCATGTGCTGCTTCTATCTTAGAAGCAAGTTTTGTCTGAAACAGAAGAAAAGCCTTTGGTTCTCTAGTTACCTCATTATGTTGTAGGTACATAATTCTTTTGGAAGAAACCAACCTAGTTGAAGGGAAATCACAAAATATAATAGATTATGTATCCAAACCATGCAAAAATATTAAAGATGTTGACTTTACATAATAAAGGATCTATATTAATGTGAAAGAATTTGAGCTTAGGCAACCAGTGCTTCAGTGACGTTTTAATTTCTCCCCACATAAAAATCCTCTTTTGTTTGTAAATAAAAAGGGGAAATATTTCATTGTGGCATGTCCATCTGTTACCTGAACAATCAGTGAGGTCCTGCAGTTAATCACAACCTTTTCTAATGGGATTTAAATTTAGAGATGTACTCAATTTTCTTGTATACAGATATAAAACATTTGCTCACCAAAACCAACTCATTCTCTTAGCCTTGTGTTTTGCTTCCAGTGTGGGCTATTTCAGCACTCATAGATATAGCTATCCTACTAAGTTGTATTTCCAGAAAGGCCTATCTTCTAAATGGGTGTCTGACTCCTAATGGTAAATATCAGGGATGTGAGAGAGAATTCAAAAGCAAAATCTGTTTGATTAGAAAATATTCAGGGAAAAATCATCTCCCATTTATTTAAATTGACTGCACTCTCATATACATATATATCATAAAATTGTGGGAGGGAAAAGCCCCTTGAAACTAGTTTGATAGCTGAGATTATCTCAGCTTTCTCCTTTGCGGTTACTGTAGTTATCTCTTCTAAGAAGGGTGATTCAAAACCATTCTAAGAGCCTCACATTCCTTAGCAGAACCACCTGTGCAAGGCTAGATACTTCTGAGCTGGGTGATGTGCTGAAGGAGGATTGAAAAATATACATTAGGAGCCTCCTGAGATGACAATTTCAGGAACTGCTCCTATGTAACAAGCAAATAAAGGGCCATGCATTTAGGAAGTAGACTATTCCTGAAAGACTTGCTATTTTGCTCTTCAGAAGAGGTTACATTTCCATCTACTCTTAGAATGGGCAATGATGTTGGGAATGCTATAAAACCATGCTTTTGTTATGGAATATTTTGGAGAGCCACATTTTTTTAAACAAAGAAAACTGCTTTTGCGGATGCCAGAGATACTTCCCAGAGGGGAAAATACAGTGTTTAAAAAAAAAAAAAAAAACCTTCCTTAATTTGAATATACCTGGAACTTCTGATTAGGATCATAACTTCCTTTAAGAAAAACAAGGGAACAAGCATGTGAAGCCTGCACATATAAATACAGATGTGTGTTGCTATGTATTTGTTGGTCAAAGTGTGTGGTACTTAATGGAAGGCGATTATTGTTGGGATACATCTGAAAATGCATAAAACTGCAAGGGAATGTGAGTTGACCGCTGGAAAAAAAATATGAAAAATTTTAACTTTTGCTGCTTATATTCATTTCTAATCCAACCCTAAAAAGGAAGCACCCTCTGCTGGATTATGTAAGATATAACTGTGACCCAAAAAGGAAAAGAAAGTGAGAGTTTACCTATAATCAGAGAGATAAATTATTACTGTGTATCCACATATATTATGGTATCTACTGCCTGACCTGAATCTAAGACAAACATTTAGGAGACTGAAAATACAGCACTTATTTTCTTCATTTTAGTATGAGTAGCTAACATTGGTGAATAGGATGTGTATGAAGGCATGAGAGCTTTAGGGAAGCTGATCCTTCCAGGTTAAAACAACAAATGAAATACACAGTCTAATACATATTGTAATGATTAAGATACTTCAAACCCAAATTATACTCAATGGTTAAAGATGTAAAATTTTTCAAATTAGTCTTACAAATTCTTCCATATGTGGTGATAAAATGCTAAGTACTTTCCTGATGATAATACTCTAAAAATATTAAGTGAACACCCACATTATATTAGAAAATAATATTCATTCACTCAACAAACAATTCTTTAAAAACTATTGCTCTAATAATTTTTCTATGTAATCACTGACTAAGATTTTTCTTCTGATGTTTCTCCAGTTTACCTCTTTGTTAATTAGGCTTTACTTTTTTTTTTTTTTTTTTTTGCGGTACGCGGGCCTCTCACTGCTGTGGCCTCTCCCGTTGCGGAGCACAGGCTCCGGACGCGCAGGCTCAGCGGCCATGGCTCACGGGCCCCGCCGCTCCGTGGCACGTGGGATGTTCCCGGACCGGGGCACGAACCGGCGTCCCCTGCATCGGCAGGCGGACTTTCAACCATGGCGCCACCAGGGAAGCCCCAGGCTTTACTTTTGATATGCAATATCTGGAAGTATAAGGTACCTTATTTCCTAATTGAATGAATGAATAACTCAAAGACACCTAAACACAAGCATACATGCCTCAAGCATATATTCAAGTTAGTCTGGAAATGAACAGGCTGTTCTTTGTCTTTGCAACTTCAAATGTAGGCAGAATGTGATTTGTCTGCTCTAGTCAGATTACCCTCTGTATGTATCAACAGAGAATCTACTCTCTACTGATAAAGAACAATCTACTAAAGATTTTTGATGCTAGAATATTCTGAAATTTTACCATAGTTAGAATAGCCAGGAATTTTGGGAAAAAAAAAAAAAAAAAGCTTTTCTAGCTTGATGTATAGTATTTTTGGAGAATACTGATCAATGTTTATGTAATAAAGTCTGTATAAAGATAACATAATCATGTGTCTTTATAATATAGATTTCAACTCCTGATACATTTATGAAAAAAGAGGCACAATAATATTTAATTAAGTTATTCCTAGGCTGATGCAGAGTGGGTAGCAAAATAAAATTAGAATACAGGTCTCCCTCATTATTTCTCTGGGATCTTATTGTAAAAGATTGGAAGCTACTGGAAAGCAATGACAATGTCTTAGTTTTTTTTTTTATTCCTAGAACCTAGTTAAGTAGCTAGAATACTGAAAGTATGAAATAAACATTTAATCATCTAAACTGAAATCTAGAATATAAAGTTAAGTTGCCTATCTGAAGCATAGGATAATTTTCTCCTTTCTCATAATAGCTGTTACTAGCATGCTGAGATTTTTCTAGAACCTTGCCCCATTGGTTATTCTCATTCAGATTCCCTCTCTCTCTTTCTTTCTTTCTCTCCCTTCCTCCCTGCCCCTCTCTCCTATAACTCATACGTCATCATTTCCTTCACCAACGTTTCTTCTGCCAGTGTGTGGCTATTGTTAAATCTCTTTTGTGAAGCACCAGCTCCTAGCACAGTGGCAATCAAAAGGAAACAATAAAAATTTGTCGATGAAATAATGAGTTTTATGATACTAAATTAGGAGTCATTAAGTTTATGTAATTAAGGAAGAACTAAGTCCTGCTTTGAAATAATAGTTTAACCTATCAGGAAGGTAAAATTGACAAGTATACAGAATGTCCTCAAACAGTAATCTAGTCCTATTATTCCCCAAGTTAAAACTTCAATAGTTCCCCACTGCTACAAGGTTAAAGTCACACGTTTGCATGGTTTATAAGGCAATCATGACATAGTGGTGGGCTGGATCACAGAATTAGTGCAGGCATGGAGACAGACTGAAACTGCAGTTCTACCTCTGCTTCTTGTCAGCTCTATTATTCCACTGAGCTTCACTGCCTTCATCTGAAAAGTTGGATTAATATCATATATATATATATATATATATATATATATATATATATATATTTTTTTTTTTTTTTTTTTTTTTTTTTTTTTCGGTACGCAGGCCTCTTACTGTTGTGGCCTCTCCCGCTGCGGAGCACAGGCTCTGGACGCTCAGGCTCAGTGGCCATGGCTCACGGGCTCAGCCGCTCCGCGGCATGTGGGATCTTCCCGGACCGGGACACTAACCCGTGTCCCCTCCATCAGCAGGCAGACTCTCAACCACTGTGCCACCAGGGAAGCCCAATATCATAAATTCTTAAGCACCATTGTGGGGAGCAGAAATAATGCACATAGAGTGCTTAGAAGTTAAGAAACTTAGGAAGCTCTCAATTATTGTTAACTATTATTATCATTACTTATCCAGTATCATTTCTTCCATTACCTGGTGGCTAGTCTAATCTCTGGCAATACTATTTCATGGCTCTGAGCCAATAAGCATATTTTTTCCTTTGTTTATCCTATCACTCTATACGAATCTGGAAAACTCCTAATCATCCTTCAAAACCCCATTGAAGAATATACTTTGTAATGCTTTGGGGAGGGGAGGGGCTGTCCTAAGCAGAGTTGTTATTACTTTCTTTGTGCCAATATTATTCTTCATGCATGATCTCATTATAGCTTTTGTATTGCTGTATTGCAATTATTCTACCTGATGCTTATCATGCAATAGTTACTAATAATGTAGTATTGAATAAATTAAAGAAATAGAACTTTGGTTCATCAGTATTGATTATGTGTTAGTATATAACATGTATTATTAATACTAAGTGCTATAAACAACACAAAGTAAGAAAATATCTCAAAGGGAAACAACCAAAAACATAAAAAAGGAAAGAAAAGAAAGAAATGAGCAATTCATGAGACTGTTAAAGACAGTGTTTCATTAACAAGATATTGCTGAGGTGGAACTGCAAGCCAGGTTAAGTTTAAGATAAGAGAGGGTTTCAGAATGACAGCATGGTTTCCAGGCTTGGTAACTAGAACAATGGAAGAATACTTAATAGAGAAACTTAATAATAAAAGCTAATACGGCCTGCTTAGAGCAAAAATGAAAGTCTTTAATCTCTACAACAACCCTATGGGGTAGATTCTAACATCACCATTTTACATATGCAGAAATGAGTGTCCCAAAAGATTATGGGAGTTGCTAAGAAAGTAGATTTTAAATGTTCTCACCACAAAAAAGAAATGGTAATTATGTGACATGATGGAGGTGTTAGCTAAAGTGGGTCATCATACTTCAATGTGTAAGTTTATCAAATGAACGCATCTTAGACATTAAAGTTAAACAATGTTGTGTAGCAATTTTATCTCAAAAAAGTTGGCAAAAAAAAAAAAAAAAAAGATGATGGGAGCTGCTTCCAAAGACAGCAACTAGTGAGAGACTCAGGATTCAAGCCAAAGCAGTCTACCTCCAGAGGCCAAATTCTTAGCACTGCACTACACTGCCACATGTGTAAGTCCATCCTGAGTCTTAGGGTCTCTGTGTGGGATATGACGATGTTGGCAGGAGGACTCAGCCTTAGCGTGTGATGAGTCTGGTTATGGACTCTCTTCATATGAGGCTGACCCTTTGTTGTTGACATCAATATAGTGCCTCATTCAGGCAATTAATATGGCAGCGAAGGGGATGACTCTTGCCTGGAAGGCTGGTGATGGAAGACTTGATGATCTTCTCTACATTCAGAAGAAAACGGTACCCACTACTCCCAAGGCAAGTTGGATGGCACATGGCTGAGGCTGCATTGAAGAGAGTTTCCTCTTTCAAGGTCACTTCTCATGTTCATTAAAAAGCTGCCATCTTTATAGAAGTATGGGCAGGAGTTTGATATGTTGTCATGGAGTGCCACCTGACCTGGGTCTTGAACCACCCTGAGACAGCTATGAGCCTCAAACCCAACTAGGTGGACTTGAGGATATGGGGAGGGGGAAGGGTAAGCTGGGACAAAGTGAGAGAGTGGCATGGATATATATACACTACCAAACGTAAAATAGATAGCTAGTGGGCAGCAGCCGCATAGCACAGGGAGATCAGCTCGGTGCTTTGTGACCACCTAGAGGGGTGGGATAGGGAGGGTGGGAGGGAGGGAAATGCAAGACGGAGGAGATATGGGGACATATGTATCTGTATAATTGATGCACTTTGTTATAAAGCAGAAACTAACACACCATTGTAAAGCAATTATACTCCAATAAAGATGTTAAAAAGAAATAAAGAAAAAAAAACCCAACTAGGTTTGTATTCGAAGCGTTGAGTTATATAAGTGATATCGAAATGGTATGTCATTTGTGAAAAATAAGGAAAGAAAATGTGGATCTTACATAGAAGAACCTGGTATTAGTTTAGAGTTTGAATTTTTAGATATAATACATAGTATATTGCAACTTAATTAATAGAACTCATATGTAACTATCCAAGATGTGTTGCAAGGCTAGAAGTGACCTTTTATAGACATGCGGAAGAATTTTCAGGATTTAAAAAGTATTCTTTTTTTTAAATCTAGGAACTTAATGTGTTACAGTGCAAAGGACACGAGACGAGTAACCAGGAAATTCTAGCTTCTGGATTGTAGTCTTGATTGTGCCACTAATTAGCTAGGTAACTTTTGACAAGTTACCAGCCCAGAACTGTGGAACGTTGCAGCTTAGAGGTACATAGAATTCATCTTGTTCACCTTCCTTACTCAACAAACCAAGAAACTGAGTCCCAGAAAGATTAAATAACTTGACTAAGATGTTACACTTTTGGCCTATCAAGTTCTCAAAAGACGATTTTTTGAATAAATGAGTAATAAATAAGTAATTCGTAAGACTCCTATAATTTCAAAATTCAATGATCTTTTGAGGCTTTAAGTTTTAAAAAAGAGAATTTTCCCATCTATATTAGAAATATAAAAATGTGGGTTTTTATGAAAACCCACATTTTCATATGACTGTGTAGATGTACTTAATAATTTCTAAAAATTGACAGTCTGCCTTAAGTGATTAGGCAGATAGTCTTTAATTCATCTTGCCTGGGGTAATTCCCACTGACTTCAAGCCTTAAATGAGGTACGGAGGAAAATGAGAAATGAGCCCACAGAGTTATAATATTAAAGAATCACAGAGATTGTAACCATAGAGGATTTTGACTAACTCACATTAATTATCCAATTTGTGAAAGAAATAAAAGAATTACAGAGAGCTAAATTTCTGAAAAATGAATACTTCCAGTACCATCAAATGAAATCATATCTTTCTATTTACAACATTTCCTTAAAATTTGTATGATTTCTGAAGTGATTTTTGCTTCTGTGATTGTTGATCTGTGTTTTACAGTTATCAGCTCTCTCAGAAGGCCGGCTTATTCCTTGAAGGGGAGTTTTACCACCAGTGGAGACTGTCCCATATTAATATGGAAAATGGATTTTTAGGGCAAAACAAAACAAAAGCAAGAAGCTAAAGGAAGGCTCTCCACATACTGCAGTACTGAGGAATGCCCACTCTCCCACCACACACACACACACACGCACACGCACACGCACACGCACATGCACACACATGCACGCACATGCCACGGCAGGAAGTATAAAGGATAAAGGAGGGATTGGAAAAGGTTTACTGTTTGTCTAATATGTTCCAGGCACTGTGAAAAACATTTTATAAACTTCCTTGAGGTCTCACAAGTTTTGACAAGTTTGGGTTATAATCAAGCCCATGTGATCCAAGGGCTGCTTTCAAGGATTCTTCTCTCCCAGGCACTTACTTATTTTTGTACTGGCTATTTCTGAAATTTAGTTAGACATCCAGTCTAACTGTTGTCACTGTTTCAAAGGCTTCCAATATTTTAATTTTATTTCAGTTAAATGGTGTTGGGAACTCCCTCCCTTCCTAATTTAAAAATGTTATTCATCAGTACATTCATTCTGATAATTGTTTTCCTTGTAGTCTATATATTTTGCTTTTCTGAACAAGAGTTTATAATTCTGAAGTGCTAAAGGACTAACCATCTTAATCCAAGAGTAACATGTTATTGTAAAACATTTATGCAATTATTTAATTGGCCAAAGCAAAAAAAAAGTGAAGAGGACTTGGGGACTTTAGACTATTGATCCTAATTCACCTGTTTGTTTTCAAATTCTTGTCCAGTTGATAATGGGTCATTTCAGTTTTGCAAAATCTGAGTTCTCTTTTCTTTTTCTTTTTTTTTTTTTTTAGCGGTATGTGGGCCTCTCACTGCCGTGGCCTCTCCCATTGCGGAGCACAGGCTCCAGATGCGCAGGCTCAACGGCCATGGCTCAGGGGCCCAGCCTCCGCGGCATGTGGGATCTTCCCGGACCGGGGCACGAACCCGTGTCCCCTGCATCAGCAGGCAGACTCTCAACCACTGCAGCCACCAGGGGAGCCCAAAAATATGAGTTCTTTAAAAAACTTTTTTGTACAAACACATGAAAATTGAAAAATAAAATAAATACCAAGATAGAATTAAAACATTATACACAATTTAAGATAAATGAAAACCATTGATCATATGTATGTATGTTTGTGTATATTTATATCATCAAGATCAATTATGCTCCATTATATGAAAGATGGAGAGAGAGAAAGCCAGAAAACCTGTTAGACGTAGAGAACTTGTAGGTGGTAAAAATCAATATTATAGGACTTGGGTAGGAGTGACCAATTTCTGCCCTTCCAGAGTTATAAGTCCATGTGGCTTGGGAGGCAAATTCATATGGAATGTGGGCTGATTTCTATGTTTTGAGTATCTGAAATATTGTGGTAAGCCAAGTTAGTTTACCTATAAAAAATAACTGTGAAGGCTGCCAATTTTTAATTTCCAGGTGAGAATATGGATCCTGAATCAGATCACTGAGGTGATCACAGGAGATCTTGTAAAGGAGACTAAGCTCCAGGGAAAAGATGGCAAGAACCACAGAAATGGTACAGTGCAGAGGAGGAAGTCACAGGACCTGGAGACCCAGGAAGAAAGGGCTGTTAGAAAAACTAGTAACACCTGGTGGTGATACATCACATACACTATAATCTAGTAGTTTTACAGACACTAGGGGCAAGGGTTGGGGACTGGATAAAGAAACAGCATTCTATTTCCAGACCCTTCTGTGGCTGAGACTCCTAAAGTCTTGGCTTTCAGTGGTTCAGGGGCTGTTGCACAGGTGGGGTTAATGGAAACACTGATGTTTCCATTTCTCCAAACGGAAATAATGGTATTAAATAAAGCAAATAACCTGGCCATTTGTTTCCTGTCTCTCATAGGTTGGACAAGTCTGAGGCCATCCTCACCAACATTTGTATCTTAGGTTGAAAATCCAAGAAATATCTGTTAGGAGAGCAAAGCAGTTATCCTAACCCTGACAATTCCCAGCGCATTAATTTTTCAGAGCTTAAAAAATAATCTGTATTTTAAAGCTATAAGAAGTAGGAGACTTTAAGTGGCTTTAGTAAGTTCAAATCTTAGTTTGAACATAATTCTTTACTACCCAGGTGCATTTTAATTATGACAGAGAGCCAGCAAAATATTATCAAAAGAGCTCAGACTCTGCAGTCAGGGAGACCTGAATTCAAGTTTATCTGCTGCAAATATTTTGGTCTGTGAGCCTCAGTTTCTTCAAAACCAAAATGCGAGATAATTATACTTACTTTGCTGGGCTTGTGAAAATAAACACAAATATAGATAAAGTGTCTGGTTCATTGTAGGTGCTAAACTATTAACTAAATCCGGTTTCTATAGGGACAGTATTGTTTGGTTTAGTGCTGAACTTTGTCTTGGACAAGAATTATAATTATTAGCTGCTAAGACTGACTAGTAGTCGTATCTACATTCTTCTCAAAGCAGGGAGACATCTGTGGCTCTCAGAGTGTACTGTGTATGAGGCAAATTTCCTACAGGAACATCAGCAGAGCCCTTGGGAGCCACTTTGGATGACAGTGTTCCATGCTTATTCAGCCTATTCCTTCAGTGGATTATGATGCCACCTCCATGTGATCCAGCCAGGTTGGAATAAGCCATCCCAAAGTGCCTTGAACTTTGCTCAAGGTTGCTTATTTTTGCAAGAAACTTCTATGACATTCCTCTGTGTCTCCTTCTCTGCCACATATTTCCACATGAACAGATGGCAGATCCCAACAGTTATATCTACTTAGAGCTAGCTGGTTAAAGTATTTACATAGAGATTTTGCAAGTACAGTGGCTACATGTTTTAAATGGGCTTTGAAGACTAATTCAAGGAGAGCCAGACCTTTTCCTGTCACTAGGAAAGACCGCATGGTGCTCTTCTCACCTCCCCTCTCTCAGGGCTTCAAAACATGAAACATAAAATAAAATGCTGGTAAACAACAAGGTCCTACTGTATAGCACATGGAACTATATTCAATATCCTGGGATAAACCATAATGGAAAGGAATATAAAAAAAGAACGTATATATGTGTAACTGGGTCACATTGCTATACAGCAGAAATGAACACAACATGATAAATCAACTGTACTTCAATAAAAAATAAATTAAAAAAATACTAAGGTACTATTGTCCACAGAATATGAGAGGTGTAAAATATCAAAAAGTGCACTAACATACAATTACCACCCCCAGCCCTAACCTCGCCAGTTTAGCTTGTGGATCCGTTAAATCGTCAGCTTTCTAGTATCTGTAGACTATTCACTTAGGATTCCTTGAGGATCCCAGAACATGTTTAGATTGCATATGGAAATATTTCGTATTTATGAACTGAAGTCTTCCGTTTAACACACACGCCCTGAAGACCTACTCTGTGAAAGACAACCTGGGGAATAAAAAGCAAAATAGGGTACAATCTCTGCCATCAAAGTATTTTTTCATTTAGTGAAAGAGAAAGCCATGCACACAATAAACTATAATACTAAGCCGAGTTTAGTGAATGTTATAAAGAATAGTCACAAAGAATAGTCACAATGGTGTGATGAGTAGAAATTAATTATAATCCAAGAAAGGGGGGAACTGCTCACAAAATGAGGTCACAATCGAACAAGGGATAAAATAAAGAATTTCAACAGGGGTGTGTGTAAATGTTCAGCATGGAAGCAATATGCAGACCGTGAAGGGCGAGAACACCGAGTATCACCAGGCGGGGCTGGAGTAGTCCCGGCGGGGCTGGAGTAGTCCCGGCGGGGCTGGAGTAGTCCAGGCGGGGCTGGAGTAGTCCCGGCGGGGCTGGAGTAGTCCAGGCAGGGTGAAAGCTGAAGGACAGCTGAAGCTTCATCTGTGAAATCTGAATAAAATGTATGTGTAGACTGGGGAAGGCTATAAGGTGAGAGACTGGTGTGCAGAGGTAGGGATGACGTCATTGCATTTTGAGCATGTTCTGTTTCAGATGTTAGCAGAACCTTAAGTTTTCTTTGCCTAAGAGACAGTTGGACTCTTTAGCCTGGGCTTAAAGGGAAAGATAGAAACTGAAAACTATAAAACTAGTCATTTCAAGCATCATCACAAAGGCAGTAGTTAGGTTGTGGTTGAAACTGTGGAAGTAGATGAACTGACCCAACAAGAAGTAATGGATCGAGACAAGAGGAAGGTGAGGAGAGATCCTACCTTCATGGCACCAACAGAGGAAGTGGAGCCCATGAGAGACACAGAAGAAGAAAAATTAGAGACATAAGAAGAGACCCAGAAAAGTGCATTGTCGTAGAATCCAAGCACTGAGAAATCTTCAATGAGGAGCTCGTTGTGAAACAGGTGGTGAATTCTATATGAAGACTGAGGGTGACAAGGATAGCAAAATTAAAAAAAAACTCTATTTATGGAGCTGCTGAAGGTCATCAGTGCCCTTTTACAAGGTGTCAGTAGAGTCGTCAGATGGAAAGAAGACTTTGTAGTTGAGTAGTGCATTGAAAAAAGGAAATGGAGACAGTGGGTGTGGAGGGGAAGGCGGCTGATGGATTTGCAGGGATGTTAGTTCCAAGTGCCTCCTGATGAGAGACATATAATGTTAAGTGTGCTAACTTCCAAATATTGTTTGGCTCAGGCCCTAGGGATTTTGTGTCAGGTTCCTGGGAGATGATACAAGCCAAAAGATCTTGATTATTTGCGAATAATAATCAAGAAGGCTATAATCATCATCCCTACCTCACTGGCACAGGTGAGGTTAGTACCATCCAGGATGGGATTGCCAGGATAGAAGCAGAAATTGCCATTTGAAATAAACAAGTGGTATAGCAGAAAAAAAATAAAGACCCAAGGGACTCATTATAGTTTTCCTTACCCTTACCCTTGTGACTCTAAGCCTGCTAGAGAGAGTAAGAACAAACCTGTGGATTTGGGGGAACCCAGGAATTCAAATGCATGGAAACTGGGAGTTTAAATCTTTTTTAAGATTGGTCCCTAGACCCTTGATTTTCTTCTCTCAGGATCAATATGTCTTTTCACCAAGACAGGCTTAATGTTCTCCTTAGCTTAACTAAACTTTAGACAGGATTTTTTTCTGAGTATAATCCCCTGGCCCTCCTTTTCTCAGAACATTTACTTTAGAAAACTTGGAGTTGCACTTTCTCTGCCTCTTGGAGATATAAATCTTTTCCCAGTCTCTTGCCAGTTTTACAACCCAGACTTGTCTTTCTCAAGGACCTGGGAGCTATCCTTTTCAAATGCACTCATCAAGAAAGGTAGGGCCCCATCTCCCAGTCTAGGTGGGAGGATAGGAACCTAACCTCCTAAGTGCCAGTTAGCAAATACAGATGGCCTAATCACATTGGCCAACTCCCCGCAGTGTCCTCCGGGACTTTTCCACGAAGTCACCTCAGTGCTTAAAAATCCTCCTGCCTCTTGTTCCAATGAAGTTGAGTTCAGCCTCTCTCCCTTATTGCAATAGTCTCAACTCCTATTACAACAACCTTGAATAGTCTTTCCTTGCCTGCATAATTCTGTCTGGTGCAATTTTTCTTTGATACTTTTAAGAGGCACCTTTGGTTATCACTGGAGCTTTGATTCTTAATCTTTTCTTTCTTCTTCTGTGCACACCCACCGTCCTCCTAGGTTGGCTAAATCTGGAGAGGCAAGGAAGATGTACTTTTCTATCGGGTGGATGGACGAGTCTGATAACTTGGAAACATGGCTTAATATAATGGAAACTGATAAATGTACCTCAGCCAGCAAAACAGAATTATTTTAGCCCTTTCCCTGACATGCAGTATTGGCAATACACAATAATTTAAAATGTGTTTTTTAAATAAAGAAGTGTCTAGTAATAATTCCTGATATTAAGGAGCTCGTCATGCATCTCTCTGTATTTGAGATACTTCAGATAAGTGGAATCTGGTTGTGAATGATGGAATCTGAGCTCTAGGACATACACTTGGTTTAGATTCACCTGCTTCCCATATGTGCTAAAGGATAAGGCTGTCTTTTTTTAAGTTATGAAATATTTATTGAGAAAAAAAATGCAGCACATGTGAAGAAGCTGCTTTTCCAAACAAAATAACTTGGTCATTTTATTTTTATCCCTGAAATGCCTAAAGGCACCAGTCAACATCATGGGGTAATGGCTGAAAATGAAGCTGTACTTGAGTCATATGAGGCCAGAAATAAAACATAAAATAAGCAAAAATGCACTTTCTTGTGTGGGCGAAATACTGTCATTTAAAAATAGCCAAAATTTATTTTCAGTAAATTTAGTTGCTAGGCTATGTGCTAACTTTTGGATAACTCCAATTTTTACTAGATATTGCCACACCCTAGAAGGAAAAAAAGGGCTTATAACGGAAATGCTGACATTGTCACAGTATCACTTTCTTTAAATGCTATATGGCTCTCATCTGGCAGCTTACATCTTGGAAGTAAGTAAACACACATTACCGGCAAAGTGCTCATCCCCAACCCAAATAAGTTTGGATGTTGAATTGAAAAAACACCATCCGTATTTGCCACTTGAACTTCACAGTGTAGTATTATCATTTTATAAGACCCCTTATTTTCTAGTGGCAAATTTCTGTGGGAAACGCTTTTACCCGGTGTTAACGGTACTACCTCCTACAGCAAAAATAACCCCATACTTTTATTTTTACTGAAGAGTATGGTGTCAATATAAAACAAGTTCAGATGATACAGAGGAGAAGACTGAGTAAGAAATAAGAATGAAACCCATACGGCATTTCCCTCCCGCATCCGATCATTAAGGCATCAAGGGAATCCGTTGAATGTGTTCCCTGTATATATGCCTGAAGTGTTATAAGAGAATGACAGAACCTTCACGGGAGTTTAGAAAGCAAATTTCACACTGAATTCTTTTCTCATTTGAAGGGGAAGGTGTGACTCGAACAGTAAGAAATCTACAAAGGCTGTGTTTGGGTTAAGGAAATAAAAAGGTATGTACTCCTGACAGTCTTCTCACACCACATAACTGAGCCCACATTTCTTCCTAATAAATGTTCTTTGTGACTGTTCACCCAAAAAAGGTCACTTAGCATTTCAGCTCCCGCAATGGGGACCCACTAGGTGAATGCCGAAGGCCAGAAGAGTCAAAGAGATGAACTAGGAAGCCGCTGTCTCTACATCTTTATTTTTATTATTATTATTATTATTTTCTTGCAGTACGCGGGCCTCTCACTGTTGTGGCCTCTCCCGTTGCGGAGCACAGGCTCTGGACGCGCAGGCTCAGTGGCCATGGCTCGCAGGCCCAGCCGCTCCGCGGCATGTGGGATCTTCCCGGACCGGGGCACGAACCCATGTCCCCTGCATCGGCAGGTGGACTCTCAACCACTGCGCCACCAGGGAAGCCCCTGTCTCTACATCTTTAAAAACGCAAACTCGACTTCCTATCGGAGAATAATATTCCAAAAAACCGTTTGTAGAGGTATCAGTGAGGGCCTGAGTATAAAAGAGGAATAATGCTTTGCAAAATCCCCTAAGACTGCCTGGGCTTTTTCTTGGTAATGAAGAAGTGTCAGTGGGAGTTGATGGGGCATGTGTGCCTGTGTATGGTTGCAGCAGGGAGGGCTGGGAGGAGAAATGCTGGCAGACTGAATTTTTACATCTGAAATGTCATTTGGAAATCACTTGTGTACTCCAAGCCCAGGTCCCAAACTCTTCCCCTGCTATTAAGAATGGTCTGCAAAACAGGGCAGTCTGCTGTAAAAAATCGCTTTGACACCAGCAATTTTAAGTCGTTGATGGCTTGAAGTCTGCAGCATTTCCCTCTGCTCTGGTGTGGTATGAACAGGAAGGTGTTGATCTGTTATTTATGTAACAGCCTGATGAAAAAATCGAGCACATGCTTCCCTCCTATTTGTCTTCTGCATTAACCTCATCTTGGGGTCAGGCTGAAAATGCTACAGGTACTGATCGCTGCACGTTATCTGCATTATTGTTTAATGTGCCATCAACTGCAAGTGTAAGTGGGCTCATAATCACTGCCACAGTCCTCCCAGGAATCATTTATCTGGGGCTGACTCTGAAAAAAATCATTTAAAATTGTGACATTTACAAAATAAAGATGAAAAGTCCTGAAAGGAATAGAAGTCATCCACACTGGGCCCTCTTGGCACCAAAAATCAACATTTGTTAGAGCCACAAATCAAGATAGCATAACACAGAGATACAGCCTTTAACGTGGTCACCCAGCTGCCATGTACCACCCCGATCTGCCCCACTCACCAAACCACTCCTGTTTTTGAACGCTATTTTCACAACCTTGAATGTGATTTTTGTAAACACACACCAAGAAGCAGGGTTAAAAGGAGAAAATGTGTGCAGCGCAAAGCATCTTTTAAGTGGAAATGCCAAGTTCATTCTGAGTTTGAAGTAGACATTTGTTCCAGGGCTTCACCAAGGGCTGAGGGCTGTCTCACCCCACTCAGCTTCCTGAATGGAGATCCGTACAGGCTATGCCCTTGCTGCAGAGGGTCACCTCTAAAGGGTGTTTGGAAAGTGTGCTGGGGAGGTGGGCTTAGTAGCCTCCCTCCACACAATTCTAGTTAGAGCTTTTTATCTTAAGGGGATAGAGGGGTGGAAATCCAGAATACCTGCTTTTAGTTTTGGAATTTCTGAAAATGAGAAAATTATTAGGAAGATAGATGTTTAGGCATGGTTTGTACACTTGCTATGACACATACTCCCTTTTCCCAAAAGGTGACATTTAGCACTAAAAATTAGTCATCAGATCAGTGTTAGGAACTTTGTTAGGAATTCCAAATAATACACAACACAGATTATATGCGAGAAGTATGCAAGTCTCATCTTGTATAGTGTCATCAAGCCATAGGATGTTTGGTACAGTTTAATAATTGAGTGAAAAAGCTTGCTAAACTACTACTCTTTTCTCAAAGAAGAAGTTGAGAAGGAAGAATATTGGTTATTTCTATTTTTATCGTACTCACCAAGAGAATAAAATGGTTTCTAAAGTCTTCGTAAAGGAATTTATCTTTCCAAATGCATTTTAAGAGTTAGAGATGAATACTTCTGTTTTTCCTCTCTTTCTTTTTTTTAAATTTTTTTTTATTATTTTTTTTTATTTTTATTTTTTAACATCTTTATTGGAGTATAATTGCTTTACAACGGTGTTAGTTTCTGCTTTATAACAAAGTAATACTTCTGTTTTAAGAAGGCTTCAGAGCCGTAATAGGAAGTGAAATAAAGGGCTCATGTGGAAAGAAATTTGCCGCATGCTGCAACTTGATTGTTCACACTTCAAAGCAATCCTAAGAAAAACTGTAAATAAGGACTAGGCAGAAAACTGTGCCGGCACCTGGGAATACTCAGCCCACTGCACAACGGAACAGAGTCTGAATTCTGGCAAACAGCCAATCTCCGAGGATAAATCTGGAAAGGCTTAATGTGCACTGAAGAACTGAGATGCTCAGAAACTATGTGGGTGTACTTAGCTTCGTGCCACTTAGAGAACTCATTTGACTTCCCAGCATATAAAATAGATCTGGTCATCATGTGTTATGCCAGATTCTTGCCCTGCCGGCGCACACATAATAAAATCCAGAGTTTCTAGGAAGGGCATACCTTTCTCAAGAGACACTTGTCACTGACTCCCCTTTGTAATGCTCATTTAGACTTATTAGAATCTCTGAAGCCGTTCTCAAACTTTTTAACAAAACGAAGATACACTCGGGAAGGTAATTGGGTGAGGATTACTAAATCTGAGTCACTAATAGCAATGGCTTTGACTGAGTCATCTAGCCAAGTCCCCAGAGCTATCCACAGCACAACACTGCCTTTCTCTTTGCGAAAGGACAAACTGCCATAACGTCTAACGTCTAAAAACTCAGCAAAGTTTTTTTTTTGCATTGCTCATCTTAAAATAGTCTCAGTTGTTTAAGTTTATGTCACCTACTCTCCAGATTAAGGCTCTTTGGAACAGAAACCACTGTAGTAAAGAGAGGCAACAGATCACTTGTATATTTTAAAACAGGAAATGCACAGACATCGCACAGATTTTTTCCCCCCGTGATAGCCTGCTAATAAAAAATTTTAATACAAAAACCTTTCATCTTCAAAGGAATCTGAAAAAAAAGTAATTATTCAATGCAACAGCAAACGTTAGATTTCTATTAAGTTAGCTCAATTTTCTAGTTTCTCTTTTCCTTCCTTCAGCATACATTTCCCTCTTGCTGCCTTCATCAGAAAAATAACAGCTTCACATTTATCCCTAAGCTTAAACCCATCAAATAATTGACAAAATCTTAGCTAACTTGAAAAGCGACTTCCATAAAACCTGGTTTGCTATTTGGGGGCATATCCTGCTCTCAGTTAATGAATGTACTTTTTTTTCTCCGTTTGTCGGCAGCAGGGAGAGAATATTCTTCAAACATAAAGCTTTCTTATAAAGCTAAATATCTTTTGTGCTACTATGAGTCATACCTGAGCAAGTCTTTTATTCCCCTGTGATTTTAACAGAGTTCAGATATTTTGAGAAGATCTTGGAATTTTCCAAATAGGGTTCACATATGACATTCGCCAGCTCTCCCTTTTTTTTTTTAAAGATATTAAGACTAATGCAGAGCCTGACATACTCTCTTCTTGTGTTTCATATCCAATCAGTCAACTTCTTAAGATGGCAATGACTTCAACGTTGCAAATGAACATGTGCCCGTGTGCTTACGACCAAAAAGATATAGGCAGTGAAATGAAAAGAAACTGCCGGAATATGGCTTCTGCTGTCATTTGTTGCTAGATGCTTATTAGAATCTGTTACGATAAATTAATTTGGGGTGTACAAATATCACAGAGCTGATATTCACCATGCGTCACCACTATTGGCTCTACCTGTTGTTAAAACACTGAGAAACTTCTGTACAGGGTGGTGGGTAGCTACGGCTGCAGGTCCTCCTAAGTGTCTCTCTGTTCTTTTCCACTGATCTGGTCTCACCCAGGACCATCAGGCATTCCCCACAACTCGAGCAACCACTAATGCTTAATGCCTGGGCACCAGGGGCTCCTTGGGCTCTGCTCCTGAGCTAAGTCCAGCATCTCCTCTGGATGCTTGTTGGCCATCCCATAAATAAATTTTAAAACTCACCCCAGCTAACATGTATGGAAGCAACGGGGTCAGTGTGTCGTGGCTAAATCCTGAATTCTGCCACTGAGTAACTGCTTGAACTTGGATGAATTGTTTGACTGCTCTGTGTCCTCATTGCCTCCTCCAGAAAATGAGGATAATAATAAAACTTAGCTCACAGGGGTTTTGTACACCTTAACCAAGACACCAAGATAATGTATGTGAAGGGCTTAGAATAGTGCCTTTCAGTAACGTTTGATATGGTCATCATCTTTGCTACCTGGAGAAAGAATGGAACCCAAATTTCTTGCTTATGAGTTTTGAATTTTTCCACTAGATAATACCTCTCTGGCTCAAACATTGCTAGTCGTGTGATAAGGTACTAGACTAGAGGAACCATTTCAGTGAGAAATGAAGTACCTTTTCAATTGTCATTGATTTAAAAAGACGATTCGCTTGGGAGTATTGCATGCTGATTTTCATAATGATACCCATGTAAATAGAAAGCCTAGAGTTACAACTTGCAGACACTGAGCCAAGTAAAATTTGAATTTGACTGCACAGGAGAGTCAGGGAGTACCTCACTGCCATCTAGCCCTGACCTTTCAGAAGGACGATTTAAACACTCATACTGGCGAAAAACGCTGCATTACCTGACTCTCCAATGTCCAGGTGGAAGCAGCGGGTAGCAATTGGTGAAGGGACCACCTAAGGGTGAGGTGGTCAAGTGAGATGCCTTTTCTTTGCTTTAGCCTCTTGGTGGATGCTTTATTCCCAAGGACTGAAGCAGTGTGAGTCCTGGTCCTCTTCAGTTAAACCAACAGGTCTGTCTAAAAATTAGCTTCTGTTTTCGGCATAACTGGCAAACCCTGTCACTTCTGATGTGTGTCGGGGGGAGGGCTTATTAAGAGGTGGGGAAAAGAAGAGACAGATGAAAGGGAGTTGCCAGCTAATCCAATTAAATGGCCTTTCTTCTGGCTGCAAATTAAGTATCACGTTCTTTATGCCCCCACTTTCTGTGAGAGGACGGGGCAAGAATTAACCATGGGAGCAACTGATTATTCTATTGACACCTACTACACTGCCAGATGTTCCAGGTTGTGAGGTACCCCTTCCTTCCTAGACTCTGCATCATAAAAATAATTTAAATTGGATGGCATAAAAATATACTGGATGTGTAAACTTGGCTCAGTATCACTCAGAGCAGCAGCCACACAGGTATATTTTGTGAATGAAGAAAGAACAGGGGACAAATTGCTAGTAGTCACATTTTGGAACACTGTGGGAACAGAAAATCAAAAAAAAATTTTTTTTCTTAGAAATGAGTTTAGTAGCCAAATTCAAACTCTTTTCCTAGGTTATCTGGCTATTATATTTATTTTTTAATTTCTTGAAATATGTTCTCTTGTCAAAAATGATTCTTTGATGAAAGCTTAATTGTTCTATCAGAGATAATATGATTCAATCTTGGCATGGCCACAGTTGCCTATATGGTTAAAGTGAGCTTTTAATTAATGAAGAGAGAAAAATGAACGATGTGTGGGCAGTCAATGATTAGAATTCTTAGCTAATACTTTTCTTCCCCGTGATTCATGAAGATTACATGCACAGCCATGGGTGTGATGTTCTTTAAATGAGCAAAGGTGTGGTGGAGTCTATTTCTGTTCTTCAGGGAGAACATAATGCCTTCAGAGCCAGGTCTGAATTAAAACCTTCAATGGCCAAAGCAGTAGAAACCATTATGGAGACTTCTGTTCCCACTTTCCCTTTTGCAATTAAAAAAAAGTTAAACTGTTAAGTGCATGTGAGAAAGCAGGATAAAGTTCCAATTTCCCCCATATTGACTTGTAATGCTTTTTTGTGGAAGTACCACATAATAAAGTATTTCTGTTTGTTCAAATTGCTGTGCCACAGCTTCTCCAGAGCCATGAAAATGCTCTTAGTCTGTGTACTGGGTGGTTAAGGTTTTTCACTGAGAGAATAGGAAATGATATTTTAAATTCATTTTATTTACTGCCCCTGTACCACCCAAACTTAGTCTTCACTTCTGATTCACAACACTCACATACAGAGGGTTTATTTAGAAGTAGTCACCTCTAACTTGTGTCTATACTTTATGTCTTGCTCACTTTCTAAACAAGCCACTACCCAGCAGCCAGGGTGATTGTCTCTTCATGACACATTCCTGCTTCAAATTCCTTAAATATTAATAGATTCCTACTGGAATGATGATGATAATGAAGAAGATGATGGCAAATACCCACAGACCATTTGCTATTTGTCAGACTCTATTATAAGTGCTTTACATATATTAACTGATTTGATCCAGAGAACAATTTTACAAGGTAGGTACTGTTACTATCCTCAATTCACAGACCTGAACATTGAGGCATAGTGGATTTAAATAACTAAGATCACACAGGTGCCAAAATGGCATCATCAGAATTTAGTTTCAAAGCGTAGGTAGAATAAAAACTAAATTCCTCATTTTTAAATAGAAGAGAATGAGAATAACAAGACTTCTCAAGAGCGTCTTTGGAAACTAGAAAGCCATGGAACAATGTCTTCAAAATGTTATGTGAAAATTACTTTCAATCTGTAATTCTATACCTAGATAAACTATCAATTAAATGTGATACCTGAAAAAAGGCATTTCAGACATGCAACTCTCAGAACAAAAATGCACTTCTCATGATCCTTTTCTCAGGAACCTACTAGAGAATGTATTCCACGAAAGGAAGAAATAATTCAAATTACACATGGATATAGAATCCCAGAAACAAGGCAACCAATACAGGAGAGAAGTGAAGGATGCTTCCAAGATGATCATAAAAGACGTTTAAGAGTGATGGCTGCATAAAGGTTCTAGAGAACAGTCTATATAGGGCTAGAAGGTTTGGAGCTTCAGGAAAACTAATAAATTACATGAAAAAAATTTGACCAAGCAGAACACTGTATTGAGAGGTATTTTACAGCATAGTCTGAGCTCTAAAGGACATTCAAGAACTACTAAGCAAATTTAAATATTAAAAAAGCAATTATTTATGAAAAAATATATAACTGAATCACTTTGCTGAACACCTGAAAGAATATAAATCAACTATACTTCAATTAAAAAATAGTGCAGTGCCAAAATTATTTTTTATGTACAGAAAGCATTAAAAAAAAAAACCTACATAAAAAAGCCACAAAAGACTGTTGTTTGCTCAAGACCTAAGTATGTTCTCATGGTTAACAAGGAAGATTGCAACTGCTAGGGTTGTAACAGCTCCTGGTCCAGTCAAGATGCAGACAAGACAGCCCAACACCTTAGTGCTAAAGAAATTTTAAAAGCAATTATTTACTCCAGGTAAACAACAACAACAAAAATGTAGTAAGAAAATGAAATGTAATCAAAATACTCTATTCAGTAATGAAGAATATGTTCATGTGCTTATAATAGTGAAATCACTGAACATGGATTTAACAAATAATTGTGATTTAACAAAATTGGGAAAGTAACAGAGTGAAAATCCTCATTAATCATCAGAAAGTGGCATTGTACCTAAATTATTTAGAAATAGACAGGTAAGATCCAGAAGAGACAACTAAAAGTGTTAAAAGTGGTTCTCTCTGGCAAACCAGATCTGGGAAACGAAGAAACTGCTATCTTCAGTTTAAGTTTCATAGGCCTATTGGACTTTTTAAACCATGTGCATGCATTACTTTGACAAGTAAAAAATGCATTTTTAAAACTTTTAGATTTCAGATTGAGCATGTTGAATATCAAACCAACTTTTTAAAATATAAATTCACTGCTATGCAACACTAACAAAATAATAACTACCATTAAGTGCTTACTCTGTGCAAAGTCCTATGACAAGGGATTTCATACATTATCTCATTTAAAAGTATATCCCAATGCTATGAAATTTATTCTTGTTCCCATTTTACAAACAAGAAAACTGAGGCCCAGAGAGGTAGAGGGACTCACCAGGGTTATACAGAGCTTATAAAGCCCAAATTTGGGCTTGAGTCTGTCGGACTTCAAAATGCCTGTCTCTTGCCTTATTTTAGTTACCCTTATTAAATTATAGGCCACAGGGGCTTCCCTGGTGGTGCAGGGGTTGGGAGTCCGCCTGCCGATGAGGGGGACGTGGGTTCGTGCCCCAGTCCGGGAGGATCCCGCATGCCACGGAGCAGCTGGGCCCATGGGCCATGGCCACTGGGCCTGCGTGTCCAGAGCCTGTGCTCCAAGGCGGGAGAGGCCACAGCAGTGAGAGGCCCGCATGGAGCAAAAAAAAAAAAAAATTATAGGCCACAATAATATCTAAGTAACTTTCATTTAAGAATACGAAGTTTGGGCAAATACAGAAAATTTTCCTTAAAATATTTTGACTAAGCAGCCAACTCTTATCCTTCCTCTCCCACTTTATAAAATTCCCAAATGTCATTCTATTTTCTCTATCAGGATAAAATTCCTCTTCATAAATGGCAAACATTCCAAAATCCAGATGTTAGAGTCCTTTTTCAGAGTTCAGAAACTAATGCTATATCTCAATTTGCCTTTAAGTAAATAGCCCTGCATTTTTGGGCACATTTTTGACTAAGATATCTAAGATGAAATTTTTAAAAAGGGAAATAATTATCTTTACCTTTAAAAAGCTTTTTAAGAGAGCACCCCTCGAGACAGCCAGGGCACTGAGGGAGCAGAGACTGCCTTGTCCCCGGGGACCACATCTCTCATCTGAGGTTTTCCTGGGGGTGCCGGGCAGGAGTGATCCAGGAACCAATGGGTGCCATTAGCGTGTCCTCACATCCACGAGCAGCCAGCAGGATAAATCGCCCAGCAAATAAAAATCCAAGAAACCAGTCAGATTTTTACCACAGTTGTCAATAGGTCTTAGTGCTCCAGGTGGGTGTCAGGCCTGAGCCTGTGAGGTGGGAGAGCCGAGTTGAGGACACTGTACAACAGAAGACCTCCTGGAACCATGTAATATCAATCAGCGAGAGTTCTCCCAGTGATCTCCGTCTCAATGCTAAGACCCAGCTCCACTCAAGTTCCACTGCTGGACACCCCATGCCAAACAAATAGCAAGACAGGAACACAACCCCATCTGTTAGCAGAGAGGCTGCCTAAAATCATACTAAGTTCACAGACAACCCAAAACACACCACCGGATGCAGTCCTGCCCACCAGAAAGACAAAATCCAGCCTCACCCAACAGAACACAGGCACCAGTCTCCTCCACCAGGGATCCTACACAAGGCACTGAACCAACCTTACCCACTGGAGGCAGACACTAAAAACAATGGGAACTACGAACCTGCACCAGCAAAAAGGAGATCCCAAACACAGTAAGTTAAGCAAAATGGGAAGACAGAGAAATACGCAGCAGATGAAGGAGCAAGACAAAAACTCACCGGACTAAACAAATGAAGAGGTAATAGGCAGTCTACCTGGAAAAAATTCAGAGTAATGATAGTAAAGGTGATCCAAAATCTTGCAAATAGAATGCAGAAAATACAAGAAACATTTAACAAGGACCTAGAAGAACTAAAGGGCAAACAAACAATGATGAACAACACAGTAAATGAAATTAAAAATTCTCTAGAAGGAATCAATAGCAGAATAACTGAGGCAAAAGAATGGATAAGTGACCTGGAAGATAAAATAGTGGAAATAACTGCCACAGAGCCGAATAAAGAAAAAAGAATGAAAAGAATTGAGGACATTACACAGACCTCTAGAACAACATTAAATTTCGAATTATAGGGGTCCCAGAAGAAGAAGAGAAAAGGAAAGGGACTGAGAAAATATTTGAAGAGATTATAGTTGAAAACTTCCCTAATATGGGAAAGGAAATAATCAATTCCAGAAAGAACAGAGAGTCCCATACAGGATAAAACCAAGGAGAAAAGGCCAAGACACATATTAATCAAACTATCAAAAATTAAACACAAAGAAAAATATTAAAAGCATCAAGGGAAAAGCAACAAATAACATACAAGGGAATCCCCATAAGGTTAACAGCTGATCTTTTGGCAGAAACTCTGCAAACCAGAAGGGAGTGGCAGGACATATTTAAAGTGATGAAAGGGAAAAACCTACAACCAAGATTACTCTACTTAGCAAGGATCTCATTCAGATTCAACTGAGAAATTAAAAACACTTTTACAGACAAGCAAAAGCTAAGAGAATTCAGCACCACCAAACCAGCTTTACAACAAATGCTAAAGGAACTTCTCTAGGCAGGAAACACAAGAGAAGGAAAAGACCTACAATAAAAAACCCAAAACAATTAAGAAAATGGTAATAGGAACATATATATCGATAATTACCTTAAATGTAAATGGATTAACTGCTCTAACCAAAAGACATAGACTGGCTGAATGGATACAAAAACAAGACCCATATATATGCTGTCTACAAGAGACCCACTTCAGACCTAGGGACACATACAGACTGAAAGTGAGTGGATGGAAAAATACATTCCATGCAAATGGAAATCAAAAGAAAGCTGGAATAGCAATTCTCATACCAGACAAAATAGACTAGTACAAGAGACAAAGAAGGACACTACATAATGATCAAGGGATCACTCCAAGAAGACGGTATAACAATTGTAAATATTCAATTCCTAAACATAGGACCACCTCAGTACATAAGGCAAATGCTAACAGCCATAAAAGGGGAAATCAACTCAATAATAATACAGGAATTTAACACCCTACTTTCACCATGGACACATCACCCAAAATGAAAATAAATAAGGAAACACAAGGTTTAAATGACACATTAAACATGATGGACTTAACTGATATTTATGGGACATTCCATCCAAAAACAACAGAATACACTTTCTTCTCAAGTGCTCATGGAACATTCTCCAGGATAGATCATATCTTGGGTCACAAATCAAGCCTTGGTAAATTTAAGAAAATGGAAATCGCATCAAGTATCATTTCTGACCACAATGCTATGAGACTAGATATCAATTACAGGACAAAATCCGTAAAAAATACAAACACATGGAGGAAAAACAATATGCTACTAAATAACCAAGAGATCACTGAAGAAATCAAAGAGGAAGTCAAAAAATACCTAGAAACAAACGACAATGAAAACACGATGACCCAAATCCTATGGGATGCAGGACAAGCAGTTCTAAGTGGGAAGTTCAGAGCAATATAATCCTATCTCAAGAAACAAGAAACATCTCGAATAAACAACCTAACCTTACACCTAAAGCAATTAGAGAAAGAACAAAAACCCCCAAAGTTAGCAGAAGGAAAGAAATCATAAAGATCAGATCAGAAATAAATGGATCCGAAATGCAGGAAACAATAGCAAGGATCAACAGAACTAAAAGCTGTTTCTTTGAGGAGATAAACAAAACTAATAAACCATTAGCCAGACTCATCAATAAAAAAAGGGAGAAGACTCAAGTCAACAGAATTAGAAACGAAAAAGGGGAAGTAAAAAGTGGCAATGCAGAAATACAAAGGATCATGAGAGATTACTACAAGCAACTGTATGCCAATACAGTGGACAACCTGGAAGAAATGGACACATTCTTAGGAAAGCACAACCTTCCAAGACTGAACCAGGAAGAAATAGAAACTATAAACAGACCAATCACAAGCACTGAAATTGAAACTGTAATTTAAATAACTTCCAACAAACAAAAGCCCAGGACCAGACGGCTTCACAGGCGAATTCTATCAAACATTTAGAGAAGAGCTAACACATATCCTTCTCAAACTCTCCCAAAATATAGCAGAAGGAGGAACACTCCCAAACTCATTCTACGATGCCATCACCCTGATACCAAAACCAGACAAAGATGTTACAAAAAAAAGAAGACTACAAGCCAATATCTCTGATGAACATAGATGCCAAAAATCCTCAACAAAATACTAGCAAACAGAATCCAGTAGCACATTAAAAAGATCATACACCATGATCAAGTGGGGTTTATCTCAGGGATGCAGGGATTCTTCAATACATGCAAATCAGTCAATGTGATACACCATATTAACAAAGTGAAGGAGAAAAACCATACGATCATCTCAATAGATGCAGAGAAATCTTTCGACAAAATTCAACATCCATTGATGATACAAACTCTCCAGAATGTAGGTATAGAGGGAAATTACCTCAACCTAATAAAGGCCGTATATGACAAACCCACAGCCAACATCGTTCTCAATGGTGAAAAACTGAAACCATTTCCACTAAGATCAGGACTAAGACAAGGTTGTCCACTATCACCACTATTATTCAACATAGTTTTCGAAGTTTTAGCCTCAGCAATCAGAGAAGAAAAAGAAATAAAAGGAATCCAAACTGGAAAAGAAGAAGTAAAGCTGTCACTGTTTGCAGATGATACGAAACAATACATAGAGAATCCTAAAGACTCTACTGGAAAACTACTAGAGCTAATCAATGAATCTGGTACAGTAGCAGGATACAAAATTAAAGCTCAGAAATCTCTTGCATTCCTATACACTAATGGTGAAAAATCTGAAAGAGAAATTAAGGAAACACTTGCATTTACAATTGCAACAAAAAGAATAAAATATCTAGGACTAAACCTACCTAAGGAGACAAAAGACCTGTATGCAGAAAACTATAAGACACTAATGAAAGAAATTCAAAATGATACAAACAGATGGAGAGATATACCATGTTCTTGGATGGGAAGAATCAACATTGTGAAAATGACTCTACTACCCAAAGCAATCTACAGATTCAATGCAATCCTTATCAAACTAGCAATGGCATTTTTCACAGAACTAGAACAAAAACTTTCACAATTTGTATGGAAACACAAAAGACCCCGAATAGCCAAAGCAATCTTGAGAACGAAAAACGGAGCTGGAGGAATCAGGCTCCCTGACTTCAGACTGTACTACAAAGTTACAGTAATCAAGACAGTATGGTATTGGCACAAAAACAGAAATATAGATCAATGGAACAGGATAGAAAGCCCAGAGACAAACCCACACACCTACAGTCACCTTATTTTTTATAAAGGAGGCAAGAATACACAATGGAGAAAAGACAGCCTCTTCAATAAGTGGTGCTGGGAAAACTGGACAGCTACTTGTAAAAGAATGAAATTAGAACACTCCCTAACACCATACACAAAAATAAACTCAAAATGGATTAAAGACCTAAATGTAAGGCCAGACAGTATAAAACTCTTAGAGGAAAACATAGGCAGAACACTCTATGACATAAATCATAGCAAGATCCTTTTTGACCTACCTCCTAGAGAAATGGAAATAAAACCAAAAATAAACAAATGGGACTTAATGAAACTTCAAAGCTTTTGCACAGCAAAGGAAACCATAAACAAGACCAAAAGACAACCCTCAGAATGGGAGAAACTATTTGCAAATGAAGCAACGGACAAAGGATTAATCTCCAAAATGTACAAGCAGCTCATGCAGCTCAATATCAAAAAAACAAACAACCCAATCCAAAAATGGACTGAAGACCTAAACAGACATGTCTCTAAAGAAGATATTCAGATTGCCAACAAACAGATGAAAGAATGTTCAACATCACTAATCACTAATCATTAGAGAAATGCAAATCAAAACTACAATGAGGTATCACCTCACACCAGTCAGAATGGCTGGCCATCATCAAAAAAATCTACAAACAATAAATGCTGGAGAGGGTGTGCAGAAAAGGGAACCCTCTTGCACTGTTGGTGGGAATGTAAATTAATACAGACACTCTGGAGAACAGTATGGAGGTTCCTTAAAAAACTACAAATAGAACTACCATATGACCCAGCAATCCCACTAGTGGGCACATTCCCTGAGAAACCATAATTCAAAAAGAGTCATGTACCACAATGTTCACTGCAGCTCTATTTACAATAGCCAGCACATGGAAGCAAACTAAGTGTCCGTTGACAGGTGACTAAAGAAGATACGGCACATATATACAATGGAATATTACTCAGCCATAAAAAGAAATGAAATTGAGTTATTTGTAGTGAGGTGGATGGATCCAGAGTCTGTCATACAGAGTGAAGTAAGTCAGAAAGAGAAAAATAAATACCATATTCTAGCAAATATATATGGAATCTAAAAAAACAAAAAAAAATGGTTATGAAGAACCTAGGGGCAGGACAGGAATAAAGACGCAGGCGTAGAGAACGGACTTGAGGTCATGGGGAGGGGCAAGTATAAGGCGGGACGAAGTGAGAGAGTGTCATGGACTTATATATACCACCTAATGTAAAATAGCTAGCTAGTGGGAAGCAGTCACATAGCACAGGGAGATCAGCTCAGTGCTTTGTGACCACCTAGAGGGGTGGGATACAGAGGATGGGAGGGAGACGCATGAGGGAGGAGATATGGGCATATATGTATATGTATAGCTGATTCACTTTGTTATTAAGCAGAAACTAACACACTCTTGTAAAGCAATTATACTAGAATAAAGATTTTTTTAAATTAATTAATTAATTAAATGGGGGAAAAAAAGAAGAGTCCTGTACCACAGTTCACTGCAGCACTATTTACTATAGCCAGGACATCGAAGCAACCTAAGTGTCCATCAACAGATGAATGGATAAAGAAGATGTGGCACATATATACAATGGAATATTACTCAGCCATATAAAGAAACAAAACTGAGTTATTTGTAGTGAGGTGGATGGACCTAGAATCTGTCATACAGAGTGAAGTAAGTTGGAAAGAGAAAAACAAATACCGTATGCTAACACATATATATGGAATCTTTAAAAAAAAAAAAGTTTCTGAAGAACCTACAGGCAGGACAGGAATAAAGATGCAGACGTAGAGAATGGTCTTGAGGACATGGGGAGGGGGAAGCATAAGCTGAGATGAAGTGAGAGAGTGGCACTGACATATATACACTACCAAATGTAAAACAGCTAGTGGGAAGCAGCCGCATAGCACAGGGAGATCAGCTAGGCGCTTTGTCACCACCTAGAGGGGTGGGATAGGGAGGATGGGAGGGAGATGCATGAGGGAGGAGATATGGGGATACATGTATATGTATAGCTGATTCACTTTGTTATACCGCAGCAACTAATACAACAATGTAAAGCAATTATACTTCAATAAAGATGTTTTAAAAAAAAAAAAGAGAGCATCCCTCTACCCATCTCTATTTTTTCAGCAAGATTTGTATTTGTTCACTGCATTATTAGTATATGACATTTTATTATATATTTGTTTTGCTGGTTTTTCACTAGAATGGAAGCTCTGTGAAAGCACTGATTTCATCTCTCTTGCTACTATCGCTCCAGTGCCTAGAATACATTGATTGCATAATTATCAGAGATGTTATGTAGTTCAAAATACATGTCTTTTAAATTTTTAAAAATAAACTTTTAATTTTAGAACAGGTTTAGATTTCAAATTGTTTTGAAGATAATACAGAGCTCCCATACAACCACACCTAGCTTCCCTTATTAATATTTTTCATTTATATGATACCTTTGTCACCATTAACTAATATGGATAGATTATTTTAATAACGTCCAAGTTAATCAATTTTTTGTAGCCTCAATTTTGCCACCGGTGGCATTTTTAAAACTCATCACCAAACTCAAGGTCATGTTTATTTTCTTATATATTTTCTTCAAGAAGTATTGTATTTTGAATTTTACATTTAGGTCTATAATCCATCTTAATTTTGTGAGAGGTGTAAGATCTGTGTCCCAGTATTTTTGTTTGTTTGTTTACGTATGGATGTTCAATTTTTCCAGCACCATTTGTTGAAGAGACTGTTCTTTCTCCATTGAATTTATTTTGCTTCTTTGTCAAAGATCATTTGACTCTATTGTATAGGCCTAAACATATGGACACAAAATTCTGTTTGTGCCTATTGTCAATACCATCTAGTCTTGATTACTGTAGCTTTATAGTAAGTCTTGAAATCGGGGAGTGTGAATTCTCCAACTTAGTTCTTCAGTATTTTGTTATTCTAGCTATTCTAGGTGATTATCTTTTCATATAAATTTTAAAATCAGTTTTTTAATACCAGTGAAATAATTCACTGAGATTTTGATTTGGATTGCATTGAATTTATTTATCAACATGGGAAGAAGTGATACCTTAACAATATTGAGTGTTCTGACCCATAAACACAGAATCTCTCTGCGTTTCTTCAGACATTCTTTGAGTTTTTCATCATTGCTTTGTAGTTTTCTGATTATATGTCCAGTACATGTTTTATTAGATTTATAACTAAGAATTTCATTTTTGGGGTGCTACTGCAGATGGTAATTTTTAAAATTCCAAATTCCAGTTGTTCTTTGCTAGTATTTTTGTACTGAACTTTGTATTCTGAGACCTAGTTATACTCATTTATTAGTTCTAGGGTTTTTTGTTGTTGATTTTGTTGTTTCCACCATAGACAATCCTATTGTCTATAACTGTACATTCTTATTTCGTCCCTTCCAATCTATAAAGTTTTCTTTCCTTGTCTTATTGCTGTAGCTAGGACTTCACTGCAATGTTGATTAGGACTGGTGAGCAAAGACATAATTGCTATGTTCCTGCTCTTAAAGGGAACTTGTCTAGTTTCTCTCCATTAAATATGCTGTTTGCTGTAGGTTATATGTAGATATTCTTTATCAAACTGAGGAAGTTACCCTGTATTCCTCATTACTGAGGGTTTTTATCCTAAATGGTGTATTTCATCAGATTTTTTTTGTGTCAATTAATGTATTCATATGGTTTTTTTTCTTTAATAAACTGCTGTGATGGATACGTGGTTGATTTTATAATGTAACATACTTGGATTAAATCCCACTTAGCCATGGAATCCTTTCTATTGTATTTTGTTTTTGAAGAATGATACTTGAGGTAGTTCAAAAGGGAATAAACTGGCTGCTGAGCATAAGAGGGAGGGTTATGTGATTATGTAAGTGAGTCTCCCCTGAGCTGGGAGAGGTGAAGCATATCAAGCTCTAGTATCTGACACAGCTCTCACAGAGCTGGCCTGTTACCATGAGATGCTATGAGTTCCCAGCTCCTTTCTTTGGAAATGTGAACCTCAGGTGACGGTCAAATTATACAACATGGGTTGCTTCAAAGAAACTTAATCTTTTACCTCTTAGTTTTATATGGCAATACCTTCC
The DNA here is from genome assembly GCA_004363435.1 of Platanista minor. Taxonomy (NCBI): domain Eukaryota; kingdom Metazoa; phylum Chordata; class Mammalia; order Artiodactyla; family Platanistidae; genus Platanista; species Platanista minor. Next base: position 19,123 of record RJWK010003804.1, on the reverse strand, counting down.
AAAATTTTTTGCCAGGGTGAAGGGAGAGAATGTTCAAGAAAAGCATCTCCCAGATTTGGAGGATTCATATACAGTCTTCCCACAAAAAGTATATAGATAAAAAAATCCAGCGATGGTTATAGTAGAGAACGTCTGCTCATACAACTAAGTATCAAAAAAAAAAAAAAAACCCAGTTAAAAAATGGAAAGAAGACCTGAATGAAAATTTTTCCAAAGAAGACATACAGATGGCTAACAGTAACATGAAGAGATGCTCAACATTGCTAAACTGTTAGAAAAATGCAAATCAAAACGAGATATTACTTTACACTTGTCAGAATGGCTATCATCAAGAAGACCACAAATAACAAATGTTGACAAGGATGTGGAGCAAAGGGACTCCTAGTACACTATTGGTAGGAATGTAAATTGGTGCAGTCACTATGGAAAACAGTAGGGAGGTTCCTCAAAAAACGAAAAATAGAACTACCATATAATCCAGCAAACCCACTCCTGGGTATATATCCAAAGAAAATGAAAACACTAATTCTAAAAGATAACGTGCATTCCAATATTGCTAACAGCATTATTTACAATAGCCAAGATATGGAAAAAACCCAAGTATCCATCAACAGATGAATGTATAAAGAAGGTGTGATGTACATATACACACACAATGGAATACTACTCAGCAGTAAAAAAAGAATGAAATTTTTTCATTTGCAACAACATGGATGGACCTGAAGGGTATTAGGCTTAGAGAAATAAGTCAGAGAAACACAAATGCTGTATGTTATCACTTATATGTGGAATCTAAAAAATAAAGCAAACAAATGAATATAACAAAACAGAAACAGATTCACAGATACAGAAAACAAACTAGTATTTATCCGTTAGGGGAGGGAAGGGTGGAGGGGCAAGATAGGGTAGGGGATTAAGTGGTACAAACTGCTAGGCATAAAATAAAAATGCCACAAGAATACATTATACAGCACAGGGAATATAGCCAATGTTTTTAAATAACTTTAAATGGAGTATAATCTATAAAAATTTTGAATCACTATGTTGTACACCTGAAACTAATATAATATTGTATGTCAACTATATCTCAATTTAAAAAAAAAGAAAGAAGGTAAGATGAGCTACGTCCCAAGTCAGGCAGTGACCCAGGTTTTTGGCTGGGCAGATATGGACATCCCCTTTGGTACTTACCTCCTCTATGGCCAGAAATGCCTGCCAGGCAGGGGAGAATACGAATTGATATCCACTGTCCTACTTATGCACAAATGTCTGTAGACAAGTGGAAGATTCACTAACCAGTCTCCCTGACCGGAAAATTTTATCCCTAGGCTCTGAAAAGCATATAACTTATAGAATTGCACCAGTTATTCTTGTGATTTTTATATACCTATATCCAGAAAGAATATAGCTGTAGGTAGACTCAACCACTATGTAGTGATATTAGGTAAATAAACACACCACATAGGCTATGCTTACATATACATAGTGGGAGAAAATCTACAGAAACAGCACTTTTACTGCCTACTGGTGGTTACACACGTGAAACATATTATTAGTAGGTCACTTTGTGTAAAAAAGTTGTGATATAAAGAATAGAGGTGATGAATTCTATTGCAGAGCTCACATTAAAACTTTACCAGGCTCACACATACTAAAAGCTAAATTTTATGTAAAATATGAAAAAATATTGCTCACATAAGCTACCTCTATTTTGATATTATGCCCCCAGCCTTAGACATAATGTCAGAATTTCAGTAACTTTATGCCTTAGGCATTATTTTATAGTTATTGGCCTGAGAACCAAGGTGCTTCTTAAAATACACTGAATGCACTGTATATATTAATTATTTTTAACACAGGAACATGAAAATTGACATAGTTAATATACATGAGTTGAAAAATATCCAAATTCACAACCAATGATGGATTTACTTTTGTTATTGGTATAAAATAACATTCATTGTCTCTGAGTTTTTATGTAGTTGTATTTTAAAGTAGCTTCTTAGACTCTATTTCATTGGTAATGTGTACTGTTAAAGCATTTAGGTTGAAATACAGAAAAAAATATGATCGTACTGGCTGCCATCTAAACATTCAAGTTTTAGTTAATTTAGTTTACTATAAGAAATATAATTGTAGGTTTCTGAAAGTAGGATGCTTGAAAACAATTTCCTTCCATTACTTAACTCACAGTTTTTTCACATGCACTGTTCCCTGACCGATTTTGCTGCCTTAATGTGACTCAGAGGTGGGGCTGAAGCATTATAAGAGGTTCCTTTGAACTGGTCAGACCACAGACTAGTAAAAATAAAAGGATGAAAATGTCATTTTTAACACTCTCAGTAAATAAAAGCTAATGCAATTCAGATACCTTTTGAAATAAGGAACTCTAGAGAATTTATTTGTGATTTACAAATACTGTCCTTATCAACACAGGTGAGAAAAGTCCCAAATGATATAATATTCAACTTATATTGCAGGCAGAAATCCATTTTTTCTAAGTTTGGAATCCAAACTTTGTTTTCCCTGTCACAGATATAATTTAGATTTTATTACTTCTAGTCCAGCATCCTAAAGAATCATCTGAAATATACTTGTAAGACTAAGGTAATACATAACAGCTTATTTACATCACAATTTTGTTACATAAGAATGAATTAAAACTTGCAGGTCAATTCAGTATCTTTATCAGTCCTGCCTGTATTTAAAATGCTGATATTTTGCCTATGTTGGATTTTTACATTAAATTTGATTTTTAAAATATTGCATTAAATATTTTTTATCTTGATTATGAGTTTTTGGCACCCTCTGTAATTTGCACCCAAGGCAAGTGTCTCACTCATCTCACCCAGGCCCTGGTCCAGTTCCAAGCACTTCTTAAAAACTGACACTACCAGGTAGTGTGCTTGGTTCTTTACAGATTGAAAGTGTCTGGGACGAACAGTAGTCTGAGAAGAAGGGTAAAACTGGTTTAAAACTTTATTTGGTATTTAGGTGCATATTAAGGTATTTTTTAAAAGAATTAGAAGGATTTCAATTCCTTAAAACACATATTGGTGTCATATAAATGATTAAAATAGCAAAGAAGAGTGCAAGCTTCTTATTATAGTATATGTTTATATATACAATGGAAAACAGAGAATCACAGAAAATTCAGCATATAGTTTAAAAACTCTCAACAAAGTGGGAATAGAGGGAACATATCTCAACATAATAGAGGCCATCTTGGCAAGCCCACAGCTAAACTTATTCCCAAAGGTGAAAAGCTGAAAGCTAAGATCAGGAACAAGACAAGGATGCCCACTCTCATTACTTTTATTCAATATAGTATTGGAATTCCTGGCCAGAGCAATCAGTCAAGAAAAATAAATAAAAGACATCCAAATCAAAAAAGAAGATGTAAAACTGTCACTATTTGCAGATGACATAATATTATACAGAAAACCTTAAAGACTCCACCAAAAAACTGTTAAAATAGACAAATTCAGTAAAGCAATGGGACATAAAATCAATATACAAAAACCTGTTGTGTTTCTATACACTAATAACTAGTTATAAGAAAGAGAAATAAAGAACACAATCCTATTTACACTTGCATCAAAGAGAATAAAAACCTAGGAATAAATTTAACCAAGGAGGTGAAAAACTTGGACACTGAAATCTATGACACTGATGAAAGAAATTGAAGAAGACACAAATAAATGGAAAGATATTCCATGCTCATGGATTAGAAGAATTGATACTGTTAAAATGTCCATGTTGCCCAAAGTAATCTACAGATTCAATGCAATCCCCAACAAATTGCCAATAGCATTATTCATAAAAGTAGAACAAACAACCCTAATATATGTATGGAACCACAGAAGAACCTAAATAGGCAAAGAAATCTTGAGAAAGAACAAAGCTGGAGGCACCATGCTCCCTGGTTTCAAATTACATAACAAGGATTTAGTATTCAAAATGGTATGGTATTGTCATGAAAACAAAAACATAGATCAATGGAACAGAATCAAAAGCCCAGAAATAAACCCAAACATATATGGTGAATTAGTTTACAACAAAGGACCAAAGAACATACAATGAGGAAAGGACCATCTCTTCAATAAACAGGGGAAAACTGGATAGCTCCCTGCAAAAGAGTGAAACTGGACCACTATCTTACTCCATTCGCAAAAATTAACTCAAAATAGATTAAAGACTTGAATTAAGACCTGAAACCATAATATTTCAAGAGGAAAATATAGGTGATAAGCTTTTTTTTTTTTTTTTTTGCAGTACGCGGGCCTCTCACTGTTGTGGCCTCTCCCGTTGCGGAGCATAGGCTCCGGACACGCAGGCCTAGTGGCCATGCCTCATGGGCCTAGCCGCTCCACGGCATGTGGGATCTTCCTGGACTGGGGCACAAACCCGTGTCCCCTGCATTGGCAGGCAGACTCTCAACAACTGTGCCCTGTGATAAGCTTCTTGACATCAGTATCGGTGATCATTTTTTTGGATTTGACACTAAAAGCAAAGGCAGCAAAAGCAAAAATAAATAAGTGGGACTACATCAAATAAAAAGCTTCTGCACGGTGAAGGAAATCATCAACAGAATGAAAAGTTAACCTAACAAATGGGAGAAGATATTTGCAAAACCTATATCTGGTAAGGGGTTAATACCCAAAATATATAAAGAATTTACACAACTCAGTAGAAAAAAAAAATCCCATTAAAAAAATGGGTATAGGATCCAAATAGACATTTTTCCAAAGAAGACATACAGATGGCCAATGCGTACATGAAAAGATGCTCAACATCACTAATCATCAGGGAAATGCAAATGATATAATGGGTATTATCAAAAGGCAAGAAATAACAAGAGTTGGCGAGAATGTGGAGAAAAGGGAAGGCTTGTGCACTGTTGGTGGAAATGAAAATTGGTGAGGCCACTATGGAAAACAGTATGGAGTTTCCTCAAAATATTAAAAGTAGAGCTGTCATATGATACAACAATTCTACTTCTGGGTATTTACAAAAAAACCCCAAAACACTAACTTGAAACGGCACATGCATTCTCATGTTCTTTGCAGCATTATTTACAATAGTCAACATGTGGAAACAGCCTAAGAGCACATCAATAGATGAATGAAAAAAGAAAATGTGGTATATATAACCAATGAGATATTCTTCATCCATAAAAAAGAATGAAATCTTGCCATTTGTGACAACATGGATGGACCTACAGGGTATTGTGCTAAATGAAATAAGTCAGACAGAAAGACAAATGCCATATGATTTTACTTAATGTGGAATCTAAAACAAAAAGCTGAGCTCATAGATACAGAGAACAGATTGGTGGTTGCCATAGGCAGGAGGTAGGGGGTGGGTGAAATGGGTGAAGGGCATCAAAAGATGCTGTGCCCATGTAACTTGGTAAACTTAATTGATAAATGTTATGATGTTCTTATTGCTCCACTGACGAGCCATTATCCTGTCTCTCTCCCTTTTCTTGGGCCTCCCTATTCCCCAAGAAACAAAAATACTGAAATTAGGCCAATTAATAGACCTAAAATGGCCTGGAAGAGTCACACATCTCTTTCTTTAAATCAAAAGCTGGAAATGATTAAGCTTAGTGAAGAAGGCGCATCAAAAGCTGAGACAAGCCAAAAGCAGGGCCTCTGGTGCCAAACAGTTTAGCTAAGTCATGAACACAAAGAAAAGGTTCTTGAAGGAAATTAAAAGTGCTACTCCAGTGAACACACAGATGATAAGAAAGTGAAACAGCCTTATTGCAGATATGGAGAAAGGTTTTAGTGGTCTAGAGAGAAGATGAAACCAGCCACAGCATTCCTTTAAACCAAAGCCTAAACCAGAGAAAAGTCCTAACTCTCTTCAATTCTGTGAAGGCTGAGAGAGGTGAAGAAGCTACAGAAGAAAAGTTTGAAGCTAGCGGGGGTTGGTTCATGAGGTTTAAGGAAAGAAGCCATCTCCATAAAATGAAAGTGCAAGGGGAAGCTGCAAGTGCTGATGTAGAAGCTGCAACAAGTTACACAGAAGATCGAGTGAAGGTGGCTACACTAAACAACAGATTTTCAATGTAGACAAAACAGTCTGTTGTTGGAAGAAGATGCCATCTAAAACTCTCATAGCTAGAGGAGACAAGTCAATGCCTGGCTTCAAAACTTCAAAGGACAGGCTCACTCTCCTGTTAGGGGCTAATGCAGCTGGTGAAAGCCAATGAAGTTGAAGCCAATGTTCATTTACCATTCTGAAAATCCTAGGGCCCTAAGAATTATGCTAAATCTACTCTGCCTGTGCTCTATAAATGGAAGAGCAAAGTCTGGATGACAGCACATCTGTTGACAGTGTGATCTACTGAATATCTTAAAGCCTACTGTTGAGACCTACTGCTCAGAAAAAAACTTCCTTTCAAAATATTATTGTTCATTTATGATGCACCTGGTCACCGAGAGCTCTGACGGAGATGTATGATGAGTTTGATATTGTTTTCTTGCCTGCTAACACACATCCACTCTGTAGCCCATGGATCAAGGAGTAATTTCATTTTAAAGTCTTATTATTTAAGAAATGTGTTTCATAAGGCTATAGCTGCCATAGATAGTGAATACTCTGACGGATCTGGGCGAAGTCAATTGAATGCCTTCTAGAAAGGATTCATCATTCTAGATGCCATTAAGAAAATTCATGATTCATGGGAAAAGGTCAAAATATCAACATTAATGGGAGTTTAAAAGAAGTTGATTCTAGCCCTCATGGATGACTTGGAGGGGCTCAAGCCTTCAGTGGGGGAAGTGAATGAAGATGCGGTGGAAAGAGCAAGAGAACTAGAATTAGAAGTGGAACCTGGAGATTTGACTGAATTGCTGTAATTTCATCATAAAACTTGAACAGATGAGGAGTTGCTTCTTATGGATGAGCAAAGAAAGCGGTTTCTTGGAAGGGAATCAACTTCTGGTGAAGATTCTGTGGACATTGTTGAAATAACAACAAACTATTTAGACTATTACATAAACTTAATTGATAAAGCAGTAGTAGGGTTTGAGAGAACTGATTCCAATTCTGAAAGAAGTTCTACTGTGGATAAAATGCTATTAAACATCATTGCATGCTACAGAGATATTGTTTGTAAAGGAAGTATTAATCGATGCAGCAAACTTCATTGTCTTATTTTAAGCAATTGCCATAGCCACCTCAACCTGATCAGTCAGCATCATCAACATCAAGGCAAGAACTTCCACCAGCAAAGAGATCACAACTCACTGAAAACTCAGATGATGGCTGGCATTCTTTAGCAATAAAGTATTTTTAAATTAAAGTAAGTACATCGCTTTTTTAAGGCATAACACTATTGCACAGTTAATAGACTACAGTACAATATAACCATATTTTATATGCACTGGGAAACCCAAAATTTGTGTGATTAGCTTTATTGTAATATTCACTTTATTGGGGTGGTCTGGAACTGAATCCAAAATATCTTCGAGGTATATCTGTAACTGAATTAGCTAAAAGAGTAGCTCTTTAGGGCTTCCCTGGTGGCGCATTGGTTGAGAGTCCGCCTGCCGATGCAGGGGACACGGGTTCATGCCCCGGTACGGGAGGATCCCACATGTCGCGGAGCGGCTGGGCCCGTGAGCCATGGCCGCTGAGCCTGCTCGTCCGGAGCCTGTGCTCCGCAACGGGAGAGGCCCGCGTACCACAAAAAAAAGAAAAAAAAAAGGAGTAGCTCTTTAAAGTTCGTATCACAAGAACTGTAACAGTGTATAGTGATGGATGTTAACTACACTTATCTTGGTGATCTTTTCAGAATATATACAAACATTAAATCATTATGTTGTATATTTGAAACTAATATTATATAATTATACCTTAATAAAAAATAGAGCAACTTTTATTATGATAGCTGGAAAGTCAGAGGTGAATTGAATATGTAATCACATTTATAGATCACATTTCAAATGCAATAACCAAACCCAGGAATTTTTTGCTTTGTAATAGATGTTTTCTGCATCCTTAAAAGAACTGGATAATTTAATAATCACATTTTTACCTGACGATTAGTGTTGATGACTAAAAATCAGAAAGAGAAAGTAAACTCATCTTTGAGATTCCTAGTGAATAACCCCAAAGAAAGAGAATAGCATCTACTTCCCTTGCTTAGGCCACTAAAACCCTAAGTCATTTCTGGTATCTTCTCACTCAGTCTTTGCAGGTAACAGTATCCAGTGTTGGGAAAAATTTTCCGATATTAAATTATCAATCATACAAATGCATTTTAATAAATATAAGTTGTTTATTTTTTATTAAACTAAATGTAAAATGAACGAAAGACAACATTTTAATGACCCTATTAAGGTTTCAATTATATTTTTTCACTCCAGATTTTCAGAAATTGATCGACCTTTGAGATTGTCTAGTCTAGTCCTCTCACTGGCCAAGGAAGAAGCTAAAAGAAGTGACTGACTTAACTGAGGTCACAAAGTTAATTAATTGTAGAACCTAAATTTAAAAAGTCAGTAAAAGCTAGGGCTTAAGTGAATGAGGGGCAGTGTTAAGAATATCTCCAGTTTGAACTCTCTCATTTTTTCCTTTTCCTTTTTCAATTAAAATTTTCAGGTATAATTTATTATAAATTGTACAATCCCTATCTAATTCAATGAGTTTAGACAAATGTACATCGTTAGATTCAGAACAGTTCAACCTCTAAAAAAAACTGCCTCGTGCACCATTGAAGTGAATTCTTGTGCACCATTTCTGAGTGCAGGCAATCACAGATCAATTTTTTTGTCATTACAGATTAGATCTATTCATTACAGAATTTCATATAAATAGAGTTATCCAGTATAGATCTTTTGTGTCTGAATTCATTAGTTCAGCATATTTTTTAGATTCATGAATGTTTTTGGTTAAGTAGGATTTAATTAAATGAATATTCATACGTTTATCCATTCTTCTCTTAGCACTTGAGGTAGTCCTAACTTCTGGCTATGAATAAAGCTTCTATAAACATGGGTGTACAAGTTTTTATGTGGAAGTATGTTTTCATTTCTCTGGTAAAAATAAATTAGAGTGGAATTGCTGAGTCATATGATGAACTTACAGTCAACTTGATAAGAAACTGCTTAACAATTCTCTAAAGCACCATCTTACATTCTGTCAGGGATGTAGGAGAGCTCCCATTGTTCCATATCCTTGCCAACTCCAGGCATTGCCAGATATTTTAATTTTAGCCTTCCGACTTCTGTTTGTGAATTTTTGTCTTTTTCAAAACTGTTTGGGGTGTCCTGTATCTTTTGCATTTCCATATAAACTTTAAAAATATTTTTTGGTTTTTATTTTAAAAATTTGGGGGATTTAAATTGAGGTATAATTGACATACAATATTAGTTTCAGATGTACACCATAATGACTCAATATTTATATATATTGCAAATATATCACCATGAGTCTAGTTACCATCCATCACTATTTACAGTGACAGAATATTTTTTATTAACTATGGTCACCATGCTATATGTTACATCCCTGTGACTTATTTTATAACTGGAAGCATGTATCAACTTCCATAAAAACTTTAGAATTGAATTGTCAATGTGCACAAAAAAATCTCCTGGGATTTTTATTGTGATTGCACGAAATCTATGGATGATTTGGGGGCAAGAAGTGACTTGCATGTATTTTTAAAACTTTATTCTTAAGAACAAAAGTTAGTTTCTATGCTTGTATTTTTATTCTCTTTCTAATTGTTCATGGCTTGAATGTAGAAATGCAGTTGATTTATGTATACTGACATATTGATTTATTATATATTATGTATATTGTCATGTCACCTTATTAAACTCCCTTATTAGTTCCACTAGCTTTTGTGTAGACTTTTTTTTACATGTATGATCCTGCCTTCTGTGAATAAGGAATATTTTATTCTTTCTTTTCAACCTGTATTTCTTTATTTATTTTCCTTATTTCACTGGGCAGGACCTGCAGTACATTATTGAATGGAAGCGCTGCATCCTCACCTTGTTCAAATGCTTAGAGAAAACATATTTAGTTTATCACAATTAATTCTGATGTTAGCTGTAGTCTTTGTTTTTTAAGCTGTCCTTCAGAGTTTAAGAATGTTTATCCCTGGTTTGCTGAGAATTTTTTTATTAATGGGTGCTGCATTTTATCATTTTTTTCTAAATCTCATGAGATGATCATATGGATTCCTTTATTTTTTTCAGTATGGAGAATAATATTGCTTAACTTTGAATGCTAAGCTTCTCATGGATTCCTGGTCTTCCATTTGGTCATTATGTAGTATCCTTTTTATAGACTGCAGATATGATTTTCTTGAGAATTTGGTGGAGGACTTACGTGTCTATGTTCATGAATATTATTGCTCTGTGATTGCCTTTTCTTCTCATTTCTTTCCATCATTTTGGTATCAGAGTAATACTGGTCTCAACAAATCAGGAAGTAATACTGGTCTCAACAAATTAAGAAGTATTTCCTCTACCTCTCTTTTCTGAAATAGTTTATAGAGGATTTATATTAGTTATTACTTTTTAAAAATAAAATTCTCCAGTGAACCCATGTGGGTCCAGAACTAACATTTTGGAAAGCTTTTAATTACAACTTCATCTTCTTTAATAGATGTAAGGCAATTTTGATTTTCTGAAGCAGTTTATTTCCATTTCAATTTTGATATTTTTGTGTCTTTCAAGGGATTTGTTCATTGCTTATAAGTTGTTGGCAGTAATCTCTTTTTGTCCTTTAAATGTCTGAAGACTCTGTAATTATGCTGGATATTGGTAATTTGTGTGTGGTTATTTCTTTTTATATTAATAATTCCAGCTAGATGTTATCAATATTATTAGTTTTTTTTTTTGCGGTACGTGGGCCTCTCACTGTTGTGGCCTCTCCCGTTGTGGAGCACAGGCTCCGGACGCGCAGGCTCAGCAGCCATGGCTCTTGGGCCCAGCCACTCCGCGGCATGTGGGATCCTCCCGGAACGGGGCACGAACCCATGTCCCCTGCATCGGCAGGCGGACGCTCAACCACTGCGCCACCAGGGAAGCCCTAGTTTTCTTTTTTAAAGAAGATTTGGATTGCATTATTTCTTTTTTTCTTTTATTGACCTACCTCTGCTCTTATCTTTATTATTTTCTTCGTCTTATTCATTTTGGTTTTAATTTTCACTTTTTTCGCCTAGTTTCTTACAGTGGAAGCTAAGAGTCTGAGATCTCTCTTCATTTCTAATATAAGCATTTAAATCTATAAAGTTTTTTTTAATATACTGCCTTATCTGAATCCCACTAATATTGATGGTGATGTGTCTCATTTTCATTTAAATTAATACATTTTCTAATTGCCCTTATGATTCCTCCTTTGACTCATGAGTTATTTAGAAACATATTGCTTATATTTCCAAGTTTTAAAACATTTTCTAGAAATCTTTTGTTACTGGTTTCTAGTTTGCTTCTACTCTGATCTGAGAACACCCTCTTTATAATTCAGTCATCTTATAAAACCACCAGTACTTGGTGTATCTTGGTGAATGAACTCTATGCACTACAAAAGGATGTGCATTGTGCCTTTGTTCAGTGGAGTTTTCTATAAATGTTGATTAGCTCAATTTGATTGATACTGTTCATCAAATTTCTTACATTCTTACTGATTTTCCATTTGTTCAGTTAATTGCTTAGTGAACAAGTAGCATCGAAGATGCCAGTTTAACTGTGGACTTGTGTCTCCTTTTAGTTTGGTCAGTTTTTGCCTTATGGATTTTGAAGCATGAATGTGAGGTACACACTTATTTTGCATTATTAAGTCTTCTTGGTGAATTGACACTTTAGTCATAAGCAAGATCTTTTTATTTCTGAAAATATTCCTTGCCTTGGAGTCCAAATTGGCTAATATCAAAATAGCCACTCCAGTATTCTTATAGAGTATTTGCATGGTATATCTTTTTTACCCTCTTGCTTTTAAATTACCTGTGTCTTTATATTTAATATATGGTTGCTGTATACAACATATTGTTGAAGTCTTGCTTATATGACAACTTCTTTTCTTTGATGGGAGTATTTATACCATATATGTACAGTTAATCTAATTTCCTTTTTAGTGGCATTTAATTTTCCCATTTAGTTATTAGTTTTCTATTTGTCTCGCCTATTCTCTCTCATCTATTCTCTGTTCCATTTTCCCCTTTTCTGTTTTCCTTTAGATTAGTTGAGTATAATTTAGTATTCCATTTTATCTCAATTGGCTTATTGGTTTTATTCCTTTATTCCTTTATTGTTGTGGTTGCACTAGAATATTAATATTCATCTTTAATTTATGACAGTCTGCTCCCAAGTAATAGCATACCATTCATATGTAGCGTAAGAGTCTTAGGGCAGTATACCTTCATTTACTCTACTCATGTCATTTATACTTTTATTACCATACTTTTTATTTTTACATATTATAAAATACAATATTGTGTTGATTTTTTCTGAAATTGTGAATTACTTTCTAAAGAAATTTAAAAGGGACAAAATATATTTTTAACTTATTCACATATTTTAAAATCTTGTGTTTTTCCAATAAAATATAGTTGAGTTTCCATTTGGTAGAATTTTCCTTTAGCCTGAAGAACTTCCTCTTAATATATCTTGTAGCCCAGCTTTGTTGGTGATACGTTTTCTTCATTTTGTTTGTAAGAAAATGTCTTCATTTCACTTTTTTTATGAAAATTTCATTGCATATAGAATTTTAGATTCACAGAGATTTTTGGTTGTTGTTTTCATCACTTTAAAGATGTCATCACATTTGTGCTTTGTTTTGCATTGCTTCTGATAAGAAGCCAGCTCTTAGTCTTTTCTTTGTTTCTCTGCAAGTATCATGTCCTTTTTCTTGTTTTGTTTTGTTTTGTTTTTAAATACTTTTGTGTATATCATTAGTTTTCAGCAACTTGATTAAGGTATACATTGTTATGGTTTTCTTTATGTCTTTCCATTTGGGGAATCAGTGGAATTTGGGGGTCTCTGGGGTTTTAGTTTTCATCAAATTTGGAAACTGCTTGACCTTTCTTTTTTGTTTCAGACTTTATTTTTTTGAGCAGTTTTAGGTTCACAGCAAAACTGAGGGGGAAATATACAGAGATTTCCCATTTATGCCCTGTGCCCACTCATGCATAGCCTCTCCCATTATCAACATCTTCCAACAGAGTGATAAATTAGTTACAATTGATGAGCCTACTTTGATAAACATTATTACTCAAAGTCCATAGTTTACATAGGGTTCATTCTTGGTGCTGTATATTCTTTGGGTATGGATAAATGTATAATGATATGTGTCTACCATTATAGTGTTATATGGAGTAGTTTCACTGCCATAAAAATCCTCCGTGTTCAACCAACTCATCCCTCCTGCCCCTCAAACCCTGGCAGCCACTGATCTTTTTACTGTCTCCATAATTTTGCCATTTCCAGAATGTCACATGGTTGGAATCATACAGAAGGTAGCCTTTTCAAATTGTCATCTCATAATTAGTAGTATGCATTTAAGGATCCTCCATGTTTTTCATGGCTTGATAGCGAATTTTTTAGTACTGAATAATGTTCCATGATCTAGATGTACCACAGTTTACCCATCACCTACTGAAAAATGTCTTGATTGCTTCCAAGTTTTGACAAGAATAAAGCTGCTATAGACATCGATATGCAGCTTTTTGTGTGGCATCATTTTCAACACTTTTAGTTAAATACCAAGGAGCACAATTGAAGAATCATAAGGTAAGAATGTGTTTAGTTTGTAAGAAACTACCAAATGTCTTCCAAAGTAATTGTACCATTTGCATTCCCACCAGAAATGAAAGTTCCTGCTGTTCCAATGTTCCAGATTTTGGCCATTTTAATAGGTGTGTAGTAGTATCTCATTTTTAATTTGCATTTCCCTGATAAACATATCATGTGGAGCATCTTCTTATGTGGTTATTTGCCTTCTGTGTATCTTATTTGGTGAGGATTCTGTTGAAGTCCTTGTCTCGTTTTTAGTCAGGCTGCTTGTTTTCTTACTGTTGAGTTTTAAGAGTTTTGGGTATATTTTGGATAACAGTTCTTTATGAGCTGTGTCTTTTGCAAATATTTTCTCCCAGTCTGTGGCTTGTCTTCTCATTCTCTTTCACTGTCATTCAAAGAGTAGAAATTTTTAGTTTCAATAAAGTCCTGCTTATCAATTTCTTCTTTTATGGAACATGCCTTTGGTGCTGTGTCTAAAAGCCATGGCCAAACCCAAGGTTTTCTCTTATGTTATCTTTTAAGAGTTTTATAGTTTTGCATTTAACGTTTCTGGTCTGTGATCCACTTTAGTTAATTTTTGTGAAGGGTGTAAGGTCTATCTCTAGATTCATTTTTTTGCATGTGGATGTTCAGTGGTTCCAGCATCATTTGTTGAAAAGGCTATCTTTGCACTGCCTTTTTTTCCTTGTTCTCTGATCAAGTAGTTTTGCACTAGATACTATGTGTTGTGAATGCTATGTTGAGTATCTGAATTTTGTTGACTTCCTCTAAAGAGCTGAATATCATTAAGTTTCTTGTAGATCAGCTTGGTCATTTCTTGTGTTTAAGCTTTGTAAAATGGGTCTAGAGTAACTTCCTCTATGGTTTATTTACTACTAAAGCATTCTCTTATGGGAATTTTATTAAATGTCCTGAGTATTCCAGAAAATCTTCATATTGCCTGGTAAGAACTTAAATAGCTCCCAGTCTTGTGTATCCTGGAAATTGCTTGGCCTTTCGCTCATGGTCAGCTGTTCTTCCCCCATCTGGTCTTGAGTATACTCTGGACATATGAGTATCTCAGTGTTCAGATGAAGATTCATATAGACCCCACCCCAGATTTCTGGAGTCTTTTTTCTGTTTTCTGTTCTTTGATAATTCTGCTTAACAATTTCTAATAACTTTAAACACTACAAATTCAAATCTTCATCTCTTCAACTCAGCAAGATTACTACATTCTGTTTGGGGATTTCTTCTTCACATCCACATCTAGAAAATGCCTCCAGGAAGAAAGTCAGGGTACTCACAGACATCACCTCATTTGTTTCCCTTCTGTAATAGTTTAACAGTCCTGCACACCCTACTGTCCAATTTCTGATAATAGCTGTTTAATATCTATTTTTAGTTATTTATGGTAAGAGAACACCTGGTCACAGATACATCATCAAAACTAGAGGTGAAAGATACTTTAAGAAAAAAAAAATTACAGCTTTAAAATTTTATTTTGTGCTTAGGAATTTCCCATTCTTATAAGTGCCATTTATATATATTTGGGCAAGCAGATGGATGTGACCATAAAGCTGCATTTAACAATTAGAAAAACAAAATCTGACGTACATGTAACTGGCATGGGTGGGTTTCGTGTTCAAATGAGTAGTTTCAAAAGAATAAGTTTTACTTAGTGCCCTTTAATTATCTGATATGAAAAATGAAATCTGTAATCCACATAATTTTTTTAAAATTTGCTCAAATAAGACAATGATTTAAAGCAAAATAATCAGCCCCCGACATATACATACACGCACACACACACACACACACACACACCCGCACACTCTATCTCACACACAGACATTTTTCTTTTTAAATTGTCACATTTTTTCCTTTTCCAAGACCCAGCTATTTGTTAGGTAAAACTGAATGCCAACACCTTTTTAAAACATGATATTTTAAGCCGAAAAGTTAAGCTGTGGGAGTTTGGGAAAACTTGCTTTAGAAATATAATTGCTTTCAAAAACATTTTCTAGGACTTGAATGTCACCAAAGGAATAAAAAGTGAGGGGAAAAAGTAGACTATGATCCTGGAAGCATTTGAGGAAGAAATTATTTTCTAGTATCAAGATACTGTATACATTTCTTCCTTTTCTTAGGCCTTGGAATGTTTTTCTTTTTGTTTGGAAGCTGCCATTATACAAGGACCAGCATTTTGACTATTGGTGTTAAAAACAAAATGAAAAAAATTTTGAATCCCTGTTTAGTGATTGTTTCATTGATTCTATGTCTGTCCTTTATCGTGCACTAGAATGGCAGATGAGTCTGGCCTGTTAAATGCTGATGTGGTGTCAGGGGATTCTTGATCCAATTTTTCACTAGAACATAGTCTCTCATCTTAGTCTGACATTCTACTCCACTCGCCACTGTCAATGTCAGAGGAAGTGTCATTATTTGAACAATAGCATCTTCCAGAAGAAAAGACACCGTGTTTACTTTTAAGAATGTCACTCATTGGACATTTAGAAGTGTTTTCTGGGGTTAGCAGAAACATATTTGACTGGACTAAAAGCAAAACTCCTCGTCCATGCTGAGAATCACTGACTCAACACTCGAAGGGCCTTTAAGAGGGCAATTAGCCCAGTCTCCTGCCTTCAGGTAAAAAGAAGAGATTTTTGTGTTTGGTTTTTCAAGATCTCCATGAAGCACATTCTGCAATTACTTTCATTATTTCCTGGGGATTCAGAAATTCCAATTCTTTTTTTTTATACTTCTGGTTTACTTGCTTGCATTGTGTTCTGCAAGAAGAGAATATTTGTTGGCAAATTTACATTTAATTGCTCTCACGTCTAACCAGCAAAATTATGTGCACGAATCACATTCTTATGTAGTTGGTAGTGTTCTACTGCAGAGGGCAGCGAATCTTTTCTATACAGGGCCAGACCATCTCTGTTGTGATGCTGGTCATGTGGTCTCTGTTGCAACTGCATTAATCTACATTGCACCATGATAGCATCCATAGATAATATGGAAATGAATGGGCACGGCTGTGCTCCAATAAATGTTTATTTACAAAAGCTGGCTGTGGGTCAGGGCCTGAGGTCAGTAGTCTGCTGACCTCTGTTCCACTGTTTTGACAAACTTACTGTTGGGAAAGGCAGTCACAAGTGTGCAGTCTTTCGACTCCTGCAGTTACATAAAAATGTGCCTTGGACACAGATCATTTCCTTACAAAGAGGTAAAGAGCCCTCACAGACTGTGATGGGCATATCTCTGTTTGGGAATCTCTCTCTCTATTCCAACCATGATGTATACTTCTCTGTTCTGCGAAGCATGTGTGTCATACGACAACTGGTCAGCCTCACAACTATACCTGTTCCTGGTGGAGAGGGAATGTGGTCCTTTGTCTGTAGGGCAAAAGGGGTAAGTGCAGACCATCGCTCTGCTTTCAGGGTTTCAGGGAAAGACCCGCTGGCCAGGTGGGAGCCACACATGTTATAGAAGCTGATCTTGTTCTGTCTCTTCTCTGCGTGAATAAAGCTTTGTTCCTTCCAATGACTGTATGAGTCATGTCTTTCTTGGCAACCCCAACACCTGGAAACCATGCTGGGACTACTGCTCCTGGTGGCAGACACTGTTATACTATTTGCTATCCTCCACGTGGTGGGACTCCTCCACTGGAGGGGGTAACGGGTGTCCCTGGACACTTACATTTTATTACTTTTATTTGAAAGATACAATAGCTTCTATAAAAATGTATCTTCTAAGTGTGGGATTAAGTTGAGTAATTGTTTTTGGCTAAACCTGTTACTGAACTGTTGTCTGACAACAAGGCTAAAAATTGTCAGTGTCTTGTCTAGGTTAATTCAGAGTGGTGTCTTATTTCCCCTTGAGAATCCTTGGTTATTAGATCAATACTCAAAAAAATATACTACATGATGGTTATGAAATAATTTGGGGATATTGTACTATGTCTCAGTACAGTATTGTATCACTATTGAAACAAATGTGTATATAATTAAATGAGAAGATACATAAGTATCCAAAATTGTTAAATACCAATAATAAATGATATTCAAAACTAATGATATTTACTGAAATAATGTTTAGAAAGCATACTTTTTATTCTACCCTAGTGTAAATTTAGCTATTATGCATCTACATTTCTGCTATTATGAGAATATTTAAACCAAGAAAAATTTTGGATATTAGTGAAAATTTTTGCTTATGTATAAGTAATGGCTTGGCAGGAAAATGTATATAATTTTTTAGATGTAAACATTTTTCCATCTGTTTTCTCTGAGAAATAGTGAAGTTAGATTTTACAGTAAGTACTACATAATTTAAATTCTTCAATTTTGGGAATTTTAATTAATATTAGACTCTTTTGGTAAGTTTTCATGTGGTTATCTTGATGTAGATTTTCTATCTGAATCAACTTGTGAATTAATGGACTATTTTAAAAAAATAAAATAGTGAGGATATTTCTTATATATATTCTCAATATATTTCTTATATTGAGAATAAGGAAATATTTTGTAAATATGTTTAGAAATGCAGCTAGATGTGATTTAAAAGCTAGTAACTTATGCAATTTATTTTGTTTTACTTCAGGTCCTCTATCTGAAATCCCACTTAGTTCCTTTTCACATCATGACAGGTAGGGATAAGCATAATTCTGACAATATCTGTATTTTTATCTTCCCAGTGAAAAATAGTCACTTGGATTTCTTTTTATCAAATCAAACAATGGTAATCAGTACTTTCTGAAGCATGATAAATATTCTTAGATGAGTGAGGATTAAATTCACTATGTATGGTTCTAACAACTCTGAGAAAACATTAATGAATCAGATAGTTAAAAACGTTTATGCGTGGAGTGAAATAGAGGACCTGGATCCTAAGGAGTTAAGGATATATGGGCATCACAGACTCTATCAAGATTGTTACTGCGCTTAGAAACTGAATGAGAATGAAGTAAGAACAGAGATGGAAATCAGCTTTTTGTTTTAGCTTTAGTGCCCTCTATCAGATTTTTTTAAACTATATTCTTCATTTACATATAGTCCATTTATAGCTTACCAACCCCAGGCATACATAAAGAAAAGATCATTCTGAATGAGGGTCGTGACCACATCCACAAATCTGTTTGAATAATTTGACTGAAGAACAGTCAAATCAGTCCAAAAATGGACATCAGTCAAAGAAATATTGTCAAAATAAAACTTGTCAAGTATTTTTTAAAATGTAAAAATGCTATTTGACTTATCATTTTCTTTTTGACCGATAGTCTTGTTTATTTTTTTAACTGTTCTTTTCAAATCAGCTTTACAGAAGTATACATACAATGATATTCACCAACTTTAAGTGTATAATTCAAGTGATTA
>RJWK010003803.1:0-62384 GCA_004363435.1 Platanista minor | reverse complement strand
GTATACATCTATCCCCATATCTCCACCCTCTTTCGTCTCCCTCCCTCCCTCCCACCCTCCCTATCCCACCCCTCCAGGTGGTCACAGAGCACCGAGCTGGTCTCCCTGTGCTATGCGGCTGCTTCCCACTAGCTATCTCTTTTACGTTTGGTAGTGTATATATGTCCGTGCCATTCTCTCACTTTATCAAAGTCCTCTTGTGTCCTGTTTTGCTACTGAGAAGTCCACTTCAATCTGACTTATTCTTTGCCCCAGTGACCTGAGTATATTAAATTTTCATATGTGCTTGTATCTATTCCTGAGCTTTCTGTTCTGTGCCACTGGTGTGTGCCTGCTCATTGCCCCGTACCACAGTATTGTAACTTAAAAGGTTTATAGTGTGTTTTAATGTCTGGCAGAGATAAGCCACCCTCATAGTTTTTCTTTTTCAGTATTCTCCTAGCTATATTTACATGTTTATCTTTCCAAATGAACTTTAAAAAAAATTTATTTATTTTTGGCTGCATTGGGTTTCTGTTGCTGCACGCGGGCTTTCTCTAATTGCAGTGAGCGGGGGCTACTCTTCGTTGCGGTGCGCGAGCTTCTCATTGCGGTGGCTTCTCTTGTTGCAGAGCGTGGGCTCTAGGCGCGCGGGCTCAGTAGTCGTGGCTCATGGGCTCTAGAGCACAAGCTCAGTAGTTGTGGCACACGGGCTCTAGAGCACAGGCTCAGTGGCCATGGCTCACGGGCTTAGTTGCTCCGTGGCATGTGGGATCTTCCCGGACCAGGGCTCGAACCCGTGTCCCCTGCATTGGCAGGCAGATACTTAACCACCACTCCACCAGGGAAGTCCCCGAAATGAACTTAAAGATTAACTTGTCTAACTCCATAAAAAAAGCTTACGGATATTTTTATTTCTATTGGGATTTTATTGCATTCACAAGTTAATCTAGGGAGAGCTGACGTTTTTATAAGTTTGAATCATCCTATCCAAGAACAGGTGGTGTCTTTCCATTTGTTCAAGTCTATTTCTGTGTCTTTCCAGAGTACTTTAAAGTTTTCCTCCTATAGTTTTTGCATATTTCATGGTTTTTTTTTATTCCTGAGTATTTCATCTTCTTTGCTGCTTTTGTAAATAGGGTTTTCTCTACTACCATGTCCTCCAATTGGTTATGGTTTGTGTAAACGAACTCTTGATCTCTGTATGTGAGGCTTATATCTTGCTGCTGCATTAAATTACTTTGCTGAGTTAGTTTTGTCGTTGACTTTCTAGGGTTTTCCTGGTATACTTTCATGTCATGTATGAAGAGAGACTCTTCACTTCTTCTTTACCAGTTCTTACACCTGTACTTGATTACTCTTCTCTAACTGCATCGCCTAGTATCCCCATACAGTGTTGAATAGTTGAGGAGATACTGGGCACCCTTAACCTTGTTCTTGATCTTAGCAAAGATGCCTCTACTGTTTCTCCATTAAGTAAGATGCTGGCTTCAGGACCAAGGAATATGTATGTTACCTTTATTATTATTATATTAAGAAAGCATCTGGGGACTTCCCTGGTGGCGCAGTGGTTGAGAGTCCGCCTGCCAACGCAGGGGAGCCGGGTTCGATACCTGGTCCGGGAAGATCCCACATGCCGCGGAGCGGCTAGGCCCGTGCGCCACACCTACGGAGCCTGCGCTCTACAGCCCGCAAGCCACGACTACTGAGCCCGCGCGGCACAGCTACTGAAGCTGCGTACCTAGAGCCCGCGCACCGCAACGAAGAGGAGCCCCCGCTCGTTGCAACTGGAGAAAGCCCGTGCCCAGCAACGAAGACCCAATGCAGCCAAAAATCAATCAATTAATCAATTTATTAACAACAACGAAAAAAGAAAGCATCTCGCAAATCCATTGAGTAATTTTGATCAGGAATGTGTTCTGAATTTTGTCCAAGGCTTTTACAGCATCTGTGGAGATACTGTAATTATATGATGTCTTCCTGGATCTGTACATATGTGAGTAATATTAATGGATTTTCAAATATTGACGCAACGTTGCTTTCCTGGAATAAGTCACACTGGGCCATGGTGAATTATCTTCTTAATGCGGCGGCGCTGACTTCTGCTTGCTAACACCTCATTTGTATTTTTGTCACCCATTATATGCAAGTTTTTGGTAGCTTTTCTGTTTTAATTATGTCTCTTCTAGACATCATGTTATTGGACACTGTTTTGTTTTTAATATTCAATCTGAGAATCTTTATCTTTTATATTTGTAAGCTTTATCTATTTATAATTATTACGGTGACCATATATTAGGATTTATCTTATTTCATAGTTTGCTTTTATTGAACTTTTCTTTTGGCCTCTTTTATTCTCTTTTCCTGTTTTCTTCTGGTCATTTCGAGGATTCTGCCAGTTTAAAAAGTTAAACATTATATTTTTGTTCTTACTGTGGCTACCCTCTATTTAAAACCTCTAATGATGCATATTTACCTGTAGTAGTAAACAGAAATATCTTATTGTACCCTTACAATTCAGGGTTTTTTGCCCACGATCATGTCCCTTGGTCCCCCTCTTCCCTCAGCCCCACAGTGCTGATATTTTAGTTCTCGACTGTTATGGACAGTCTGTCTCCCACTTGGGTCCTATAGTGGACTTTGCCTAAGCATTTGATTATCTTTAATTCCATACGTCTTATAGCAATCTCCTGAATTTGTCTCTTTTCTTGTCCGAATCCTTCCTTCAAGAGCACTTCCACTGGGTGGTAACATTTTTGAGGCTTTATATGAGTGAGAATATTTATATCCTCACATCTGAGTGACAATTTGGATAAAAAAATCTGACATTCAAAGCTCTTTACTTTTACGACTTTAAAACCATTACACCAGTATCCCCTTGTACCATTTTCCTACCAGTGTGTCTCTTACTCCTTTATAGGTTAGGGTGAAGATAAAGTTTGTCGTTCAGCCAGGACACACTTGCAAGTGAAGAGGGCACTACCAGTAATTAAGCCTGGGCGGTGGGTGTAAACCAGGATGCTCCTGCGTAAACGGAGACATATACCCTACTTACTTACAGGTGGTTTAGTCACCCCACTTATAGATGATTAATTCTTTCTCTATGGAAGCTTTTAGAATCTTCTTTCATTCGATATTCTTGGGTTTTGCTATAACACTTTTAGGTGTGGTTTTCTCTCTTTTTTAAAAATATTTATTTATTTATTTATATTTTTGGCTGCATTGGGTCTTAGTTGCAGCAGGCAGGATCCTCTGCTGTGGCCTGCGTGCTCAGTAGTTGCGACCCATGTGCTCAGGGGTTGTGGCACGGGGGCTTAGTTGCCCCGAGGCCTGCAGGATCTTAGTTCCCCGACCAGGGATCAAACCGGCGTCCCCTACATTGGAATGCAGATTCTTAACCACTGAACCACCAGGGAAGTCCCTAGGTGTGGATTTTCTGTTGTCCCCTACTTGGTCTTCTCTGAATTCTTTCCATTTGAGCCATATCTTCCTCCCTCCTTTCCTTCCTTCCTTCCTTCCTTCCTTCCTTCCTTCCCTTCCTCCATCTATGTCCCAGTGACTCCTGCTGTAATTTCTTTCACTCCCAGACTCTTTATTGTAGTCAAATGCAGAGTCATTTATTTTGCCAACAGGAGCTCTTTCAGTCTATGTGAGACGTATAGTTATTATTGCAAATTTTTAAAAAGGATTTTATTTTGCACCTCTGTCTCCAGTACATTTTAATTTTTGAGTGCTTTCACAGCCTTAGGCACTCTGGGCCTGCGGAGTCAGGAGCCCCATCCCCTGGCCTTCCCTAGGAAGACATTACACTGGGCTAATCGTAAAGGATATTTCCCGATGCCCATGGCTCTACTGATGTCTCATCAGGAATTGTGGACATGAAGCCTAAGACGTCACGTTCCTTGTCTCAGGATGGTTAGAGCCGCTGATTGCAAACAATGGAATCTACTTGGACCAGTTTAAGCAGAAAAGGGATTTACTAAATGCTTTGAGGTCCACCACGGAATCGTGCAGAATGGAAATGAGTTTTAAGACTATGTTTCCAGGACCAACACCTGGACCGTGCGATGGGACTGGACAAGTGAGAAAGCGGCCTCCACCTGATTAAAGCCTGGGCATCTGCTGCCGGAACTGACGCCCCTTCTCAGTGATGGAAGCTGCACATGGACCCGCAAAGTGGACGTTGTGTGGAAAACCTGCTTCCTGGGATGCTCGCTTCCACACGCAGGGTCACCTGGGAGGCCTGTGTGGTACAGGGGGAGCCCTCCAAGCCTCCCGGCTGCCAGGGAGGCTTAATTAGAAAGACTTTTAGAAGAAAATGGAATGTGGTTGGATTTAAATGAAGCAAAACTTGAAAGACTGGATCCATCCATTATAGACTGTTATTATCATCTATATAATAATGCAGACTATTATATCTGTAGTGCTAGTTTAAAAATACAGAGGAAGGACTTCGGCAGGCCCAGAGCAGGTGACTGGAGCCTGTTTGAACGTGTTTCACCCCGTGCTCTTGTTTCACTCTTGGCCAGAAGCAAAGATATTGCAGCAAAAGTCACTGCTGCACACATTAGACTTCCAGCTGTCTCGCTTGGACCTTTACCCTGACTTTTGGCAAAAATTGTGTCAAAAGTGGTGCTGCTCTTACAAACTAAGCACGTGTGGTCAGGCTAAACTCTTGTGTTTTATTTGTATTTTAAAGAACATAACTATAGTCACTGTTAGGTTTGAGGTGGGTGAACTACTTAGAGGGTATTTGATTGTGCTAGAAAATATATTAAAAAAGCAAACCCTGCATTTTGACTTCTGAGTGAAGAGAGGATTTTAGACAAAAATTTTAAAAATAAAGAGAGCTTGTTTTTACATGTGTTGCCTTTGCTTACCCTGTGGAATCTTGGGACCATGTGTCTCCTCAAAATCTCCCTCCAAGAAAATTAAACACTGACTGCATGCAGTTAAGAAAATATTAACTGAGAATGATTTGAATGTATATAATGTAAGCCTTGGTGTGAAAATACAGAGCATGGTATGCAGAAAATTTGGATATTATTATTTTTATTTAAAGAGAAAAGTGATAACTCAAAAAGGGCACAAGATAAAACTTGCACATCAGTACAAGATTAAAAAGTTAAACAATGTAGGTTGTAACAGTACTAGAAATTAAGTAGGAAAAGGTTGAGTTGATTTGTTCAGCCAGAACCCATGAGTGTAGACAGACTTCACTGTTTACACTGGAGAATTGAAGCGATCATAGAGAATTGAATTTCCCGGATAGTCATTTAACTGTTAGCCTGGCCTCCAGTTTCCTGTACTAGGAACACTAGCCAAGAGCTGCCACCTTCTAAGAACTAGCAGGTGCTAGAATGCAAAAGCCTTCACACTGAAAATAAATATGAACAACTGTGTTGAACTCTACACTGGGTAAGCGCTTGCATAGCAGAGACAAAAGATTATTTTAAGTGAATTTAGAACTATTACTTGGAACCTACATACTTGGGGACGTTCATTCCAAGGACAAAGAATAAGGGAAATTTGGGGCTTGTATTCAGTAGTTTCATTGTTTACATTAATAATGGTGTGATTGAGAAGGCATTTTTCTTTATATTGTTGGGTAAAGCAAGTAAGTAATGAAATGTTTGTGTTAGAAATAACGCAATTCAGTATAAAAGATTCAATTACAAAAGTGAAAGAAATTAAGTAGAAGTACTACAGTAGAATTGACAGGGAAGTATCAGTATGAATGCATGATTTATTTTTAAAGTCCTTTTGAGTACTGTGCGCTGAACTGGCCAAGAAGCCCTGTACCTCTAGCAGCAAGTGGGTACCGAGAGCCCGCATGTAGGGCGCCAACCCCACTCCCCATACACGGAGCCCGCGCTCCCCATACACGTAGAAATACCTTCATGGTGGGGAAGCGAACCTTCAGAGTGGGCAGGAGGCATCTTGTGCCAGGAAACGTGGAGGCTCAGTGGGATCGAAGCCCAAGCAAGAGACCTGGAAGCGGGCTCCCAGTGGCCAAAGTTATGACAACTGAGCCAAAAATGATAATAAACATTGTTGATAAAAACACTTTCAATCTATGAAAATTCGTGAGTCTGTTATGCTCAAAAGGGAAAACGCCAGAAAAAATAGTTCAAAATAATGTGTTACAACTGAAACAGCTATTGAACCAATTATACTTTAAAAATTGGGCAGAAAAGGAAAGAATTGAGTATTTATCCAGCCTTTCCAGTAGGGCCCATGTCCAGGTGTAAGGGTATAGTCTTAGTTAATGGAGTAAAGCCCTAGTTTATAGAAGGCCCTCTGATAACTAGACATAGAACACCGCTGTCTAGCGGCCCTCGTGAATGATTAGCTGAGAATTACTAGTTGGGGCTGAAATATTGTCTCGTTGGCCTCAGGTGGACCTTCAGAGCAACTGAGAGGAATCGGAGCTGGGCTCCATCAGGAATATAGACCAACAGCCCGTTTTGTGCCTGCTGCCTAAGGAACATTTGCCCGAGGTGCCTGCCAGGAAGCAGATCTTGGCTTTGAGATTAGCTTTTGTAGTAAAGCTCTCAGGGAGTGTAGCTGATTCTTTCTCATGCAGCTTTTCTGTGGAGCTGGGAGCTCCATCACAATCCTGGGAGCCCCGTGGCCACCCCTTGGCCGGCACCTCCCCCGAGGCCATTGTCTGCCCTCCTCCCACCCCCCATGGCTCCAAGGCCACGGCCTTGCCTGGGGCCACCGCCCCCCCCACCAGTCACCAAGCTTTGCTCTTGTTGGCTCTCTCCTGGGCCTGAAAAACCAAATTATTTTGAGACAGTGAAATTGACCTCAGAGAGGCAGCAGTGACCAGTGACTTGAAGCGCAATCTTAGTTCCCTGACCAGGAATTGATGGATGGAAACCAGGAATCCTAGCTGCTAGACCAGCCAAGCCACCAGACACGCAAATTTTCCCTGGCTCTTTTCCCCACTGAAAAATGCATTTCTCCCATAATTCAAAAAGACACATGCACCCCAATGTTCATTGCAGCACTATTCACTATAGCCAGGACATGGAAGCAACCTAAGTGTCCATCATCAGACGAATGGATAAAGAAGATATGGTACATATATACAATGGAATATTACTCAGCCATTAAAAGGAACTGGGTCATTTGTAGAGACGTGGATGGACCTAGAGAGTGTCATGAAGTAAGTCAGAAAGAGAAAAATAAATATTGTATATTAATGCATATATGTGGAATCTAGAAAAATGGTATAGATGATCTCATTCGCAAAGCACGAGTAGAGACACAGACGTAGAGAACGTATGGACACCAAGGGGGAAGGAGGGGTGGGAGGAATTGGGAGATTGGGATGGACACATATATATTATTGATACTGTGTATAAAATAGATAACTGAGGAGAACATGCTGTATAGCACAGGAACTCTACTTAATGCTCTGTGGTGACCTAAATGGGAAGGAAATCCAAAAAAGGGGGATATATGTATATGTATAGCTGATTCATTTTGCTGTACAGTAGAAACTCACACAACATTGTAAAGCAACTATCCTCTAATTAAAATAAATTAAAAAAAATAAACAGTGCTGACTGGAAAAATAAAGAAAGAAAAATGCATTTCTCAAGGAGGCAAAAACTGTAAAAACAGGCACAAGTTTATTATTAGAGACACAGCACAACACCAAGTGGGAGCGCACACAGAGAAGCAGTTTGTTTAGTTAAGACAGAAGCAGAGCAGAGATGCACCTCTGGAGAGAAAGGGTGTGGGCGAGTGCAGTGAAGAGGCGGTGAAGTCATTTACAGGACAGTCCTTCCAGGTCTTTGTTTGCCCTTTGGCCAATCAGCTGGTTTCTTTCTCCACACCTGACCTCCCCTAGGACCCTCCCCACCGTGCGTGTGCAACTTTTTCCAAGATGGATTCCAGCCCAGAGGCCTACGGGGGGCCTTGGCGTCACATATCATGAGGTGGTGCCCCCCAAGGAGCCTTTCTGCACACATGCAATGTCTCCCTTGCCCCAAGAATGGGAGATACGTGACCTGTGGATCTATTACTCAAACAAGGGTTAGATCCTCTCTGTTCCTGCCACGACTGTTCTCTTAGAGCGTCCTCAGGAGGCAAAAGCCAGCTATTTACCCTGTTCCTGTTGTTATTTCCATCTCAAAGTACAAACAGTACTTTTTAAAGGAACCTTTACAAGCACCTTTACAAAATCTTGTTCCAAGATAGTTTTTCCTGTTGGTGTCGATGCTGTAGGAAATTCGGGGTCAGATTCTAGACGTGGAATACTGCACACCCTGCCCCACCTTTTCTCATCGTTCACTTGGAACCCTTGCCTTTGTCCTCGCCAATACTCGGGACACTGTGATCAGAGAAAGTGGACAGCTGGGGGCCTCCTGAGACCCCATCGGGGGGCTGCCAGGGTACAAGATCGGTGCCCTCTGCCCGGGCCCCTCAGGACCCTCTCTGATATGGGCCGTCCACATCTGACGTGCGGCTCCCACGGGACCCCTTCCCCGCACACCTTCTGCCCGTGTGCACGTGCCCTGCTCATCCGTGTTCATTCAGAGCATTAGTGACCTTGCTGGCCTCTGCCCAATTTCCTCACCAGGTGTGAGAGCAGCTCAGGGAAGCAGACTGCTGACTGACGTTATCGGGGCCTCTCCTGCTCCCATCTCTGCAGCATCTGTCCCGGGCCCTGGGGCGGCATCTCGGTTTCCAGCCCGGCTGACACCCGCGGGCTACCCCTGCTCCTCACTTAGCACTAGAGACAGGTAGGTAGGACGAGTTTCCCAAGGTGAAAAGGGAAGCGGAAGATCCAAAAACCACAGAAACTAACAGTGGTGACTCCGGACACACGGGAGAGGATGAAAGGCACAAGCCTGCGGTGGCTCCTTTATATGCATCTGTATGGTTTGCCTTTCTTACCAGTTATATTACTTGTATGACAGATTAAGCAGGACGCACGGTTTTAACTGAATTAAACCCATCTGGGCTCTTATCGCCAGCTGCTCTGAACCACCCTCAACTCCAGTGAGCCGTGGAGGAATGAGCCTGAGGTGGGAGGACGGCCTGCGCCCAGCTGCCCGCCCCCAGCCCCGGCTGGCGGGGCAGACGCAGCCACCTGTCAGGAGGCCCCGCCACGCACACCCCCTCGTCCCCCGTGTGGAGGCAGCATCAGTCCAGCTTCACAGGGCTGCGTGTGGCTCAAAGAACGTACCCGAAAGCGCTTTGAAAGCTGTGTAACGCCTCTGAAGGAAAGAAAAAGTGACAGAAACGATTCAGAGGGAACAGGCTCGCTGAGGAGGTGCTGGGACACAGACCCGCCGACATCAGCTCTGCGCGTGCCGCTCTCAGCCACTATTGCCAGAAGATGGGAAACCGTGCTCAGGTTCACGGTGAAGGTTGAAAAACTCCAACTAGCTGCGTGATGGGACCTGAGGCGTGAGGACTGTGCTCTCAGGCCTCTGGTCCCGCTGCTCGGAGCAGCTCCACCCCTGCCCTGCAGAGCTGGCTCCCTGCCCAGAGGTCAGCCTCCCCTCCCAGGGCCCAGCGCGGCGCTGGCCACCAGGCCGTTGACACGTGCTGTGGGCCTGCAAGCCCTACGGCTTCCCTGGAAACAGCACAGACGTTAGCTGACCTGCCTCAGGCTAGTTCGGGGCAGTTTTTAGGCGCAGTGCTTGGGTGCCTTTTCTAATGTCTGCCCATTGAAAGAGCGCATTATGAATAGCTGGGAACGTGGATGCTTTCCCGAAACTGGCCCCCAGCTTGTCACTTCCCTAGCCATCTTAATCAGATTTTTTCAAGGAGTTCCACTTTTCACCTGTAATTGACCTTTCAAGGATATAGTCCTTCAGTTTCTTAACAAACATAACAAGGTATTTATTTAATCATGCTCATTTGACAAATATTTAAATCATTTATTGCCATTAATTTACAGCATTTCAATATACACACTGCATGGAAATACAAATACCTTTTCAAACACTGGCAATGTGATTTTAGGTATGTGGCCGGCTGTCAGCTGTCTCACGGTCATTAAACGAAAGGTCACGATCTCTGAGTACTTAAATGCTGATGGTTACAAATTTTGTTCTCTTCAGTTTTTCATTAAGTAAATTCTAACAGATAATATACATATTACTGCAGATAAAACCATCATTGGGAACTATTAAATTGACTGCATGTTTGAGCTACTCTTTCTGAAGAGAAGTAAAATATTCAGTACTTGTAAGGCGGCAGAGAGTGTAGGTTTAGGAACTCCCTGCTATTTCTAGAAAAATAGTCTAGTTAGTAAAAATAGCATTCCGCATATTTTTCTTAGCAAGACTATTCATTATGATGGAATCTGTGACTCAGCAGCAGCAGCTGGCAATGCCATCCCTTCAAAAAGCCGGTTCTTCATTTTCCATTGTTATGCTGAGGCATTTTTAGACATCCTGGGAAGAAGCACAAAGACAAATTCAATGAGAAACAAAACTTCACCGCCAGCCTCGAAGGCCTTGGAGGACTTTAAGGAGACACCTTTAGGTTAACGTGTATTTCGAGTCACGATGTCGATGTCATAAGAACAGTAATACCCTATTTCATGCTAATTTTCATGTTTAATAAGAGAATTCTCATCGCACTGTCTCAACGGCGCATTCCCTGATTTAAATTCTCAGCATATTTCTGCTCTGCGTCGAGTCTCCCCAGCTGCACAGTCACACCCAGCCCCACGACACAGGCCTCCCCAGCTCCTCAGAACACAAAGGGCCAATGGGATCTACTTACTCGTGCCGGAGCAGCCGTCCCCCCTGGATGAGCTGGGCTACTTCGTTTGTGGCGTGGCAGGCGAACAGAAGCCAGTTCCGAGGCTGCACCTTGTAGGCAAATCTCATGAACGTCAGGGAGTAACAGCAGAGGGCTGCCAGGAACACGCAAGACAGTGACTTACAGCCTCCAACTGAGGGCTGACAGGGCTCAACTGCCTCAAGGAAAGAACCTCTTCTGCTAAAACCTTTACAGATGATAAAAGTTACTGCTTAAATTCTTCCATGAATGGGAAACTCATCAGATGGTTTGCTCCCCTCTTAGGTATTCTGTTACTTGTTACTTAAACAGTTAAAGAGCATAAATGTCAGTAAACTCCTTTCCTGTCCCCTAGAGCCTTTATAGCCCCTTATCTGAAAGAACTGCTAGTTAATCCCCTCAACAAGTTTTGTGTTCAAATATCAGGATTTCAAGTAAACTTAAAGATCCTTTCTCCAAATAAAGTTCCAGAGGACGCACTCTTTAACTAGGGTGCTAAATCTGAAAGGCAAACAAGCCCTTAATAAATACTCCCAGCTACAGCAGCCCTTTTTCTCCCTCACCATAAGGAGTAACACCCATCAATGACGTCAGGCGCTTGACGTTACTTTCTAATAGTGACTTTAGTGTCTGGTGCTACAAACTTGAAATGTAAGCAGGAGCTGTGTTATGCTATAATTTTTTTTTTTTTTTTTTTGGCGGTACGCGGGCCTCTCACCGCCGTGGCCTCTCCCGCTGCGGAGTACAGGCTCCGGACGCGCAGGCTCAGCAGCCTCGGCTCACGGGCCCAGCCGCTCCGCGGCACGTGGGATCTTCCCGGACCGGGGCACGAACCCGCGTCCCCTGCCTCGGCAGGCGGACTCTCAACCGCTGCGCCACCAGGGAAGCCCGTGCTATAATTTTATATATAAAGATCCTCCCAATTATTCAGATCTGCATCCTTACCAAATGTCATCCGCCCACTGATAATCTCCGGAGACTTTTTCATGTCATTGATGGCGGCAATGGGAAGACCCCAGTTGGCTACTGGGCCCCAAAAGTGCTGTTGAAAAATGAGGAGAGAAAGAAGAGGAAAAGTTAGGGCGGAGCGGTGAGAACGGCTGCAACT
Organism: Platanista minor; assembly: GCA_004363435.1. Classification (NCBI taxonomy): domain Eukaryota; kingdom Metazoa; phylum Chordata; class Mammalia; order Artiodactyla; family Platanistidae; genus Platanista; species Platanista minor. The sequence continues at coordinate 50,521 of RJWK010003803.1, read as the reverse complement.
GCTCTTAAACAGCAACGTGCAACGTGCGGGCAGCTGGGGAAGGGGGCCGTGCCGGCATGCAGTTGTGCAAGTATGTGCCTATGAATCAGCAGTTCTCACAAGGTGAGAGCCCCAAACCAGAAGGGATCAGGCACTTTACCAAGGTCCCTACCAACTTCCAGATCACAACTAAGTAATCTCAGACTGTCCCGTTTAGAGAATTTTCAAATGAGATTAACTTCTTACAAGTCACTCTTGCTACAACTTAAACCTGTTACAACCATTCTCTGTAATGTAACGTTTAAGTCCATCAAACTTTTTTCAAATTTTCATTAAGATATTTGTCAACAACTCTTAAAATGCAGACCCTAAGTTGGATACTTTTTCTGAAGAAAGTAACTTAATAAGGGAAGAAACTGCTTCTCAGCTCATATGAGCTATACGAAGATCAGAGAACCTAAAAATCTACACTCAGACCCCCAGATGAGAAATTAAACTGAAAATTAATTTTGAAGTAATAGGAACAGCCTAAATTTAAGAAATGGATCAGGAGTTTCTCATGTACGACCACAGCCGTCCCAGGGTACCAAAATTAAGTTGTCCACGTTAAACAGTAGCAACATCCAATTTAATTTAACTTCTGAGGTTGAAATAAGTCCAGGGGCTTTCCCCATTAAATTAAAAATTGTTTTATTTATGTACAATTTGCAAATAATGCTTTAAAATATGAAGGAGGGAATTCCCTGGAGGTCCAATGGTTAGGACTTGGCACTTTCACTGCCATGGCCCGGGTTCCATCCCTGGCTGGGGAACTAAGATCCCGAAAGCCGTGCAGCACGGCCCCCCAAAAAAGTGAAAAACAAAAAATAAAATAAAGTATGAAGGAAACCACACACTGTTGGGTAAAGACCCTTTTCAGTGATCAGAACATTAAGCAGTGCTTTATTTCTGCCTATCAGAGCATTTAAGATAAACGCAGGGCTTCCCTGGTGGCGCAGTGGTTGAGAGTCCGCTTGCCGATGCAGGGGACGTGGGTTCGTGCCCCGGTCCGGGAGGATCCCAAATGCCGCGGAGCGGCTGGGCCCGTTAGCCATGGCCGCTGGGCCTGCGCGTCCGGAGGCTGTGCTCCGCAACGGGAGAAGCCACAGCAGTGAGAGGCCCGCGTACCAAAAAAAAAAAAAAAAAAAAAAAAGATAAACGCAGACTGCAAAATACCTCTCTAGACCTGCATTTCTAATACTGACCAAGCGTCATTAAAATCCAAAAACTTTGTAAGAATGCGAAACAAGGAAATGCAGGAAAAACAAGTGAGAATTACCTTTGTCATGACCTAAGAATATTTTGAAACGTTTACGTAACGTGTTTAATGTAAGCATGAGGCCTCTGCCTTAAATAGCTATAAAACTGTCAGAGCTGTTCTACTGCCAGCATGGTGAGTACTGCAGAATCTCACATCTGAGTTAGGGACGCTGTACCTCAGGCACAGTTGGTATAAAGAATCCTTGAGGTTCTGGGCTGGCTATTTAGTCCTCCTGCTTTCAGGCTGGATTCTGTCTCAGCTACTCATTGCTGAAGCTTTACTGATTCCTGTACCTAGATGAGGCCTGGCCCTTTTCCTCCTTCCTCACCCTCCAGACCTCCGGTGATGGAACGTCTCTCCCTCCTCACCTACCCGCTTGCTTCCTTTCCTTTGTGACCCTTCACTTGCAACTCTCTATTACTCCGGTGATGTTCCCCCTCCTCCTCCTTATGACCACGTCAGTCTATTGCCATTGCTTGGCTGTTCGATCGCTTTCCACTGCTCTGCTCTGCTCTGCACCGTGGCCCCCAGATCCCCGCATTATGCACACACTCAGGGCTGCCCTGAGGGGCTCAGCCATGCCAGGCGTCTGCGCTCACAGCTGCGGCCAAGTAGGCAGAGGCCACGGCGTAAATCTGAAACCTGAGGCAGCCCGGGGGACTGCTGGTCACAAGACAGCATTCAAAGTTTTACTGTGGTGAGTGTAGGGTTATGTGAAGCAGAGTTCTGCAAGTTAAGGGCTATATATATACACTTGTGATTATAAGCATTGAGATATACTTAAGAGATATTTCATAAAAAGAACATAAAAGGTAAAGATAATTTCAACACTAGTTACTAAAATATCTAACCACAGAAAGTGAATAATACATCTTTCCTATCGAGTACAAGATTCTAGCTCTCACTTCCCTTTTCTGGAATACATGTTTGGTCCGTGCTCTGGTCCTGCAGAGAAGTTAGTGTCCAGAGTGGGACCGGAGGACCAAGGGGTCACTGGAGGCGCCCTAGGCCCGGGACCCACAAGGATGTGGCATGATGGCTATTTCCTGTCCACACTCTGTTAATGCAGAAAGTGTGCAGAAGCCCGAGAGGACGCAGCGACAGGTTCTTACCGTACTATTTTGTGAGGAGTCACCGAGGTTCAGACAGGAGAGACATGCGGGGAAAAAGAAAAGATCAGATGCTGTGAAAGATTTCAGTTACTTTAACCTCATACATGTATTCAAGTTTCAGTAACAGAACTACCACACTAGCAGCACGTATTCTTTTTTCTTGAGAAGATCTAGTGATATTAGGTCAATAACTTTGACCTAATGAAAGTAAACCTTAATTTTATGAAATGTAAACTTAATCCTTAGAGTGGAGCTGTCCAACAGGAATATAATGCAGGTCACGAACAGGAGTCACATGAAATTTAAAAATTTCTAGAAGTCATGTTAACAAAAGTGAGAAACAACAGGAGTTAATTTGATTATTTATTCCAACATTTCTAAACATTTTAATTTGAACATGTAATCAATAAGAACCTATTGATGAGGTATTTTACATTCTTTTTCGGCACTGAGTCTCCGAGATCCAGTGGGTGTCGACACTGCTGCACAGCTCAGCTTGGACTGGCCACCCTCCACGAGCTCCCCTGCCACCTGGGGCTTGTGGCTCTCAGACTGGACAGCACGGGCTTATAGGGGGGCATTTCTTTGAAAAAGACAAGTTGGAGAGAAGCACAATGCTGCAGAATTCTACCAGCAACGGACTTTCCATTTTTACTTACCAACAGGCTCTCACCAGAAGGTAAGCTCCTAAAAATAGGCGTGTAATTCCATATTCTGTTCACAGCTGAAACTCTGGCCCAAGTGGTGCCCAGAATTCACAAGGCACTCAAAAAATGTTTGCTGAATGAATGAAGAGAAAAATCTTCTAGTGTTAAGTGAACTGTTTTCCTGAACGTTAAAATTAATACCATTCAGAAATACGTCGAATTACTTTTACTTCTGAGATGGCAATTCTTCTTTTCAGGATATAGCTTAATTGTTCTGATAAGGCAAACTCTTAAAAGTGTAGCTCCTGAAAGAATTACTGAAATAAAATGATAAAATCCTCTATACACACTGTCTCGTCCAAACAGCTCCGCCAGTTGTTTTGATGTAAAGGTCAAGGAGGTTCTGAGCTCCAGCGTGAGAGCAGGTGTTGACGATGCTAATAATATACTTCAAATAGGTTCTGTTATGAAATACGAACAGCCTAGAAAGAGTCCGTCTTTCAATGTTAAGTGCACTGTTTTAATAGATTATGTTTCAACTGCGGTAACAAATTACGTTGCCAAGATTGTATTTCACAGCAAGTCCAAGCCCGGACGGCAGAGAGGGTGATTCCCTTAGCAGGTCAGAGGGCAGGATCCAGTAGTTTATGGACTACAGTCACCTGTGGTGTCACTCTCCTGTGTTCAGGATCTGAACACAGGCCTTTTATTTATCTATAAATTACCAATGGCACATTTTTTTCCTACAAAAATATTTTAAAAGATGTATTTCTTAAAATCTAAATTGTCAACTCGGAGATAATTTAGTTGTCAATTCAGGACTCTTTCCTTGAGTTGTACAACAGTTCAAATTCTACCCTGTTTTATAACAGGCAGATTATAAAGGAATGTGAAGGAGGAATTAACTTCTTCCATCATACCCTGCTCAATCCAAAAGTCCCATGTGAAAGTGACCACAAAAATAATGGTGATCACATCACTTTAATAGTGGTTTAATGATGGTAAGCCAAACTGAGAATAAATTTATTCTAAACATCCCCGGGAAATACGAAAAGCCACAACTCAACATCCCTTAATTCTATGTCAGAACTGTCCAAAACATGTATCAACTACTCTGTCAAAAAGTCTGAAAAGCATATTTGTGCAGAGCCAAGCTAGAAGAGAAAAGCTTCCTAGTATGTACTAGTTTCTGTTCCAAAGAAAGAGAAACTTATAAGCAACACAAACTGCAGGTGGGGGACAATAATGTTAAAACTCTGTGGAAAATGCCCTTGACTTTCTCTTTACTTGGTATGTTGCCTGTACTTTACTTCAGTGAAGGTTAAAACAACCTCAAGACGCACAAGGGTTTTCTCGGTTCACTTACGACCCTGAATTCTTGTGGGGGGAAAACCGATCTCCCCCGTTAGCAATGACGACGGACGTGGCAAAGGAGGGTGGCCACCCTGAACAGACTTTATCCTCTGTCTCTCCTTAGTTTGCAATACCGCTTGCTCGCCTCCAGGTTTCTTCTAAGCTCATTTTTACTTTCTTAATGTCTTCTCGGCACTGCCAATCTGTTTCTTCCTTTCCTAAAATTACTGACAGTAACTGTTAGCTTTCTCTGAAAGCACTGTGAGCAACTTAGGTAATTTATAACTTGCTTATACAGTACTAAAAGGATCGAGGTGACAGCCTAGCAGAGTCTGTTTATATCACTACCGAGAGCGGGGTAAGGCCTGGAGATATTCTAGACTGAGATTCTCTTATAGGCTGAAAATGCTCACCACCATTTCGTTTACGCTCAGCAACTTTTACCTGATTTTCTAGTTCAAGTTAAAATGAGAGAGAGTTTTAACAATCAGAATGTGTGATACTCAACTGTATTTAGAAGGGCAAAGCTAAACTGGACGCGGCGGCAGGAAAGAGGTTCCTGTGGCCACTTCCGCTTCAACGCCCTCAGCCTCAGTAACGTTCTCAAGGTCACTTACATGGCAGCGAAGTAAGGCCAGGGGCGGGTATGCAAGCAGCACGGCAGCGAAGGCAGGCAGACACAGGAAAAGGAGGTGCGAAGAAAGCACCCGAAACCTTCTTTTCAAAACCACTTTTTGTGCATAACTATTTCCCTTGAAATCTTAACCAACATTCCTGTTTTGGCTTCACAGGTTTGGCGTCCAGAGGGTCTCAACTTTTCCACTTGGTCTGGATCTCAGTTTTTCTATATGGCAAGTGAAGTGTTGGACTATCTGATGTCTAAGGTCCATTCCAGCTCTAATATCCTATGACTTGTGAAAGACTGTTTTCCACTGCAACTTGTCACTTGGGTAGTAAATATAAATTCTTAAAGCTCTCCTGGAAACTAAGAAGTTAAAATAACTTAGAATAGATAACCTCATTAACTGGAGAATATTCACTGCAAACAGCCGACTCATTTCGGATTTACAAGAGCATGTTGACTGATTAACTGATTTTCAAATACTCGTGATCTAGGTTCTACCTAAGAAAACATTCTTTGCACATATACATATGTGCACATATACATCCGTTCACTTCTCTGAGGGAGGGGAGTAAATCTCTAGGATAAATATACACAGACCTTGACTGACTCAGTCACTAGAACATACATCCTACCTCAAAACTTAGTTGCTCATTCTAATTTATTTTTCTTAACCAAAATCCAGGAGGGAGAATAAGAGAAGAGCAAAAAAGAGAGAGTTCTACCTTCTTTTACTCCACCAACAACGTATGTGAGGAAATAGTTTATTTAAAAAAACAAAACAAAACGACAATAGAGATCCAGGACGTTCTTGATTCAAGATTTTCATTAAAGTAAGTAAGAAGAAATCAGTGAAAGGAAAGATGGAAGGCATCAAAAGGAGTACCAGGGGGCTTCCCTGGTGGCACAGTGGTTGAGAGTCCGCCTGCCGATGCAGGGGACAAGGGCTCGTGCCCCGGTCCGGGAGGATCCCACATGCCGCGGAGCAGCTGGGCCCTTGAGCCATGGCCGCTGAGCCTGCGCGTCCGGAGCCTGTGCTCCGCAACGGGAGAGGCCACAGCGGTGAGAGGCCCGCGTACAGCAAAAAAAAAAAAAAAAAAAAAAAAAAAAAAAAAAAAAAAAAAAAAAAAAAAAAAAAAAAAAAAAAAAAAAAAAAAAAAAAAAGAGTACCAGGAACCCAGGGATTAAACATGGAATATTGATAACAATAAAAATAGAACATTTACTTTCGTAATATACACAGCACTATGCTGTGTTGTCAAACAGCTACCAAAGCCCAAACACTAAGCAATTTGTCCAAGACTACACAGCTAGAAAGCAAAAAGGCTGGGATTCAAACCCATCACTCAAACTCATCACCTAGATGTAATAATACTGCCATCACATCCAACAAAAACTGTCAATAATTACTTAATATTTTAATACTAAGACCCGATTTAAATGCCCCAGTTGCCCCAGTAATGCCTTTTATAGCTGTTTTTTCCCATATCAGATCCCAAGTTCACACACTGCCTTTGGTTACAGCCTGTTCTTTTAACTCCTGTTCCTCGATGAAAAAAGAAATTCAACATTTTAAAATACACTTGGAAATTCACTTTAGTAAGAAAGACATTTCAGTCTTGTCCATAAAATGTAATTGACAGGAGGTTATAATCTATGTAAAATATGACTTTAAATTTTTGCTAAAAACTTCAACTATGTTGTTAATAAAATGACTTTTAAAATTCTAGAGCAGCTTTAGTTTGGAAAACCTCTACACCCCTTCATCAGGCTGTAAAAAGAACGCGAGAGGGCTTCCCTGGTGGCGCAGTGGTTGAGAGTCTGCCTGACAATGCAGGGGACGCGGGTTCGTGCCCCGGTCCGGGAAGATCCCACGTGCCGCGGAGCGGCTGGGCCCGTGAGCCATGGCCGCTGAGCCTGCGCGTCCGGAGCCTGTGCTCCGCAGCGGGAGAGGCCACAACAGTGAGAGGCCCGTGTACCACAAAACAAAACAAAACAAACAAACAAAAACGCTAGAGAGCTTGAGTTGTTCAGGAGTGCAAATGATTGACGAGGTGAGAACGAGGTGAGAAGGCACAGGGCCCCGGCTCTGACTGGAAGAGAATGTGAAATTGTCTTTATTTATTTGCAAAAGCAAAGCAGGGGCTGTAAGCAAGAAGACTAGAAGAACAAACAGGGGAAATGTTCCTCTAATAAATGCTGGGAAGAAGTGATTCCTTTTTGGAGAAAAAGCTAATAAAAGAGCTTCTGCTGAGCGTTTTGATATCAGCCCAGTCACTCAATTGCTGCTCTGCAGGCTGGCATGAAACCCCACTGCTGCCAAGAGCAGCAGTGAAAACAAGGCCAGTCGGACATCTCACTTCATCTGTTCAGTCCACAGAAGTATCTCCAAGTCAGAATCGCAGAGCTTCACACCTCAGGAAACTGAGCAGGACCCTGCAGGGCCTTCCTGAGTACAAAAGCCCCTCTGTGTCCCCGGTTCCTTGTTGCAGAAAAAGGCTTTAGTCTTCCAGGCCTTCCCCAAGTTCCCAAGGGCGGACTCAAGCAGTTGCTAATGAGGGAAGTGAGGGAACGCAGGAAGAAGGAAAAGCAGTTAAGCAAGAAAAGTAATGATAGCTTAAACAATAGTTCAGCGATAAAACAGAGTCCTAGTTCCTCCTGAAGGGATATACATATCAATCTAACACATATCTTTGAGTTGTTCTGCAGGAACTCAGGCTCCCACCCAGGTGGCGGATGGTCATTACATTCCCACCACAAGAAGTAGCCTTCAGACTAGTTGGAACCAGAAGGTTGACATTAAGATTCCCAAAACATCACCCTGTTACCTCACCACCTACCAGTCAGAAGAAAGTCCACAAACTGATCATGCACCCTGCAACCCTCACTCCTAATGTGTCTTTAAAAACCCCTCCCTGAAAGCCATCTGGGAGTTTGTGTCTCTTGAACATGAGCTGCCCCTTCTCCTTGGTTGGCAGGCACCCTGCAGTAAATGCTGCACTTCCCTTCCCCACAACCAGTGTCAGGAGACTGGCTTTGCTGTGTGTCGGGTGCACAGACTCAAGTTCTGTTCAGTAACACTCACACTTAAGATTTTAACTTTTCCCGTAACAGTACACTTTTTAAAATGTTTCTGCTACAAAAATAGTAAGATATAATAGAAATACGTAGTGATTTGGGGTTTCCAAGTATTTTCACTTCCCTTGTCTGGTTTAATTTTCTCAACAACCCAACCAGATAGGGCACTGTCATTAAACCAATTTCACAGACAGGGTAACAAAAGTCCACTGGGATTGACTGCTGGGCATCCCTTGGCTAGAAGTCATTCTTCGGAATCCTAGCTGGGTGTCCTACCAGGCAGCACTTTCCTGGACACTGCAATTCTCTTTTTTTCCTTAGTCAGAGCTTAATACAATTAAAGCAATACTAGAGAAGGCACGTAAACATTAAAGCTACATGAACTTAATCTTTGAAAAAAGGTTAGACCATATATCAAAGTATTCGATTGAAATACCTGGCTCACAGACACCTGCCTAGTAAAAAAACATAAATTTAGAAAAGCAGGGCTAACTCTCTTCCTTGAAAATACATATATTTTACAAATTCTTCCTGTGTAACAGAACGTTAGGTAATCATCAGCATATTTCTAATATGGATAAGACTTTATTCTATTTTTTTTTTTTTTTTTTGCAGTACGCGGGCCTCTCACTGCTGTGGCCTCTCCCGCTGCGGAGGACAGGCTCCGGACGCGCAGGCTCAGCGGCCACGGCTCCCGGGCCCAGCCGCTCCGCGGCATGTGGGATCTTCCCGGACCGGGACACGAACCCACGTCCCCTGCATCGGCAGGCGGACTCGCAACCACTGCATCACCAGGGAAGCACTAAGACTTTATTCTTAATTATATCATACAGTTTTATCCTTAGCTGTACTTAACTACTAGGTAGGCTCATACAAAGGAGATACAATAGTAAAAACCTAAGGTAATATTTGAAGTCATAGAGAAACTTATCTGCAGGGACTAAGAACACAGCCTTCCATGACTACTTTCCTCAGATTTCCCCAGCACATTAATCTGATAAATACTCTGCTCCACAGTACTAAACATCTGTCCTAATTAATCATGGTCCTATGCAAGTACACAAAGTTCATTTTTGGAAAGTCAAGAGTGAAGCTTCTGTTTCCAAATTTACCACGTGGCAGACAATTATTTTTCTTACCCTACTGCCCTTTAAAATTACAAGCAAACAGTATTTGTAATAAAATTCAGAATTAAAAAAATTAATCCTTTTTTTTTTTTTACTGGTAAAATGAAGCTGCCTTCATACTGTACCCTATGGATAGTTATTTCTCCTCAGCTGTCATCACTTTACCTCTTTACTACACTAACCTGTTGAAAAATACTGCAGCCCTACACTTACCTAGGTTTAAAAAATCACACAAAGAAAAACTAAAATGTATACACCTAAATAAACTATATAAAACAGTTTTAAAGTTATATTAAAGAAATGAAATAAAAAGCAGGCATCTCAAGATTACAGGCGAAAATAAAATACAGAAAGTGGCACTTCCCCGGAGGTCCAGTGGTTAAGACTAGCGCTTCCAATGCACGGGGCGCAGGTGGTCCCTGGCGGGGGGATTAGGATCCCGCCTGACGAGCGGCGAAGCCAAAAAATAAAATAAAATATAGGAAGTGTCTTTAGGCTTTTCATGCCGCCACTGCCCTTTCTTTCTCACTGAAAATACAAACTTAATGGAAAGCAGAATATTAAAAAGTATGCCCTCGGTTGGCAGAATTTTATGTTAGATTTGACCGTCCCACGCTTGACGTCCTGAAGCTGCGAAATCCGAAGGGTGAGGTCGACCCGGCAGGCTCAGGGCCCTGGTCGCGGAAAAGGAGCACCTGCGGCTCACCTTCCACCGAGCAATGCCGGGACGCGCCCTCCCAGCCCGGGCCCGGGGCAGGTCCGCCGCACACCTGGGCACACACCCGCCGAGCAGGTACAACGAGCCGGAGCCCCGGCCCCACTCGCCGGACCAGGCCCGCTCTCGGCGCCCGCCCGCGCCGGGGTGTGTGTCCCCCCGCCGGGGCTCCGGCCGCCCGGCTGCCCCACTGTCCGGAGCCCCCTGCGCCACTACCCCGGGACCCCGCCCGGGAGCCCCAACCCCGCTGTCCGCAAACCCCCGCCCCGCCGCCCCGGAATCCCCGCCCCGCTGCGCGGAGCCCACCCCGCTGCCCGCACCCTCGCGGCCCCTCGTCCCGGCGGTGTCGGCTCCGCACCCCGGGCCCCTCGGCGGGTCCGGCCCCGGGGACTCGTCACCTCATGAGGTAGTCCCGGAAGTCCTTGCTCCGGACATAGTCCGCCGCCTTCCGCACCAGCGCGCCCGCCATGGCCGTGCCGGACACCAGGCCACCCGCGGTGCCCTCGGCGCCGCTCCTCGGAGCCCAATGACACCCGGCGGAGCGGACAGCGCGGACACCGCACCCGCCCGCCGGCGTGCCTCACGACAGCTCGGCCCCACCATACGGTCGCGGCCCGCCGCGTGGCTCTGGGCCAATGGGAGGGCGCAGGGCGGGAGGCGGCGGCACGGATTGGCTCGCACTCGTCGCACACCTCCTCCCCGCCCCTCGGCAGCGCGTGGGGGCGAGGCTTGCTGCCGTAAAACGGCCGGGGTCCGGCGGCGATTGGCTGGCGGTTGCCAGGCACCCGCGCTGGCGCGCTCCGGAGCGCGTAGATGACTGTCCGAGGGCGTGCGGGAGTGTCCTCGCCGCCCGCAGCTCATGGGCCTTTGCAGCATCCGCGAGGCCCCGCGGCCGCCCGGGCCTGCAGGCTCCAGAACGGAGGTGGGCGCCGGGAGGAGCGCGGCAGCGGCCCGCGGGCTGCGTCCGCAGTTGCCGCTACACGTGCCGGAGAGCAGGTCCGCTAGCTCGGGACCAGCGCGGGAACCGCAGCGCCACGTGTGGGGCGCACCGCGTGGAGAGGGAGACGTGGGAGGTTCCGGCTGTTCAGGGGTTTGTTTTGTTTTTGTTTATTGTAAATGTTTTACCCTGGCCAAAACTGTAGACGGCTGAGTCATCTAAAATGCCCCGGATGAGAACATGGGGGCGGATACCCTAGGGCATCTCTAGCAAGGACTTCAGTTGGAATGTAAACACCATTATTTTTAATATGGAAGGATTGGAAATGAGTTACATATCCACCGAAGGGACAGAGTCAAATAAATCGTGGTGCATCCATTCCATCATCGAATACTAGACGATAGTTTAAAAGAATAAAGGAACTATGTGTGCTGATGTGGAAAGATATTTAAAATTTATAGGGAAAAAAATCAAGGTGCATAATCCTGTGTGAAGTATGCCAGTCATTTGTACATAGGGACAAAGAAAGTATAAATTGGTCTCCAAAGATAGAGGAGAAATGTTAGTGGCTACCTCTAGGGAGGGCTAAGGGGGTGAGGGATGGAGGGAAACTTCACTGTGTACTCTTGTTCCTTTTGAAGCTTGTACAATGAACATATGCTATCTATTCAAAATAAAAAGCATTACGAAAGAAACGAAATGCCTTTGAGAGTTAAAATAGCAAGCGTTTCATTGAATCAGATTTATTTCCTGTTAGGGTGTCTACGGGTCACACCTAACCTTGATTTTCTGTGAAAGTATATCTTAATACACAATGGTGCAATCCCATAATAACACCAGGAAGGCCGTTAGATTCCACTGGTGCTTTATGGTGGAGGGAGAAATGTACAACCTAGAAGGACCAAAGCGGTCTTTACTATTCATAGTATTAATACCTCCCATTTATTGACCAAGAGGCACTTTATTTATTTATTTATTTATTTATTTTTGGCTGTGTTGGGTCTTTGTTGCTGCGCGAGGGCTTTCTCTAGTTCCGTTGAGCGGGGGCTACTCTCTGTTGCGGTGCGCGGGCTTCTCGTTGCGGAGCACAGGCTCTAGCCAAGCGGGCTGCAGTCGTTGTGACACACGGGCTCAGAAGTTGTGGTGCACGGGCTTAGTTGCTCTGCAGCATGTGGGATCTTCCGGACCAGGGCTCTAACCCGGGTCCCCTGCATTGGAAGGCGGATTCTTAACCACTGGGCCACCAAGGCAGTCTCAAGAGGCACTTTTCAAATGTAATTTCTCCTCCTCACATCAACCCAGAAAGTGGGTGTAAGGAAACTGAATGGCTTTTAAAATAAAACCAAGCTGTGTCTGCCCCCTGCCATGTGAGAAGGGGCTCCTGGATCTCAGTGGTTCAGTCTTATCCCCTAATATTTTTCTTTCCCTCATGAGCAGTGGTTCTGAAACTTGAGCTGTCAGAAGACCCCCCCAACCTCAAAACCTCAGGAGGTCCAGAGTGGAGCCCTGAGCCTCACTGTCAAGTGACAGCACCTGCTGAGGTCACCTGTCCCAATTACTGCTGTCCTCTCTTGGCCGGGCTCAAAGACTCAGCTTTCCCATTTGGGCCTCAGCTGGGCCTTTGAGCTTTCCATTGGTTTCCCATTGTGTGGAGGAATGTCAACTGGAGTATTTAAGTATAGGAATATACTGGATAAAGGAATATATAAATGTCCTACTAAGCAGCTAACCTGGGATCTGAACCCAGTACTCTTACTCTGAGAGCCATACTTTCTCCACTATTTCAAATGTTGGGACAAAGAGGACTTTCATGTTAATAGTATCTTTGCTACTTTAAATATGGAGCAGGCAGTATGGTCTAATGTATAAGAAAACATAACAGTAGATAAGAAACCCAGTTACATTATTTCCTAAAGCTTCAGAAAGGCCCAACCCTCCGTGGTCCCTGCATGGACAGAGTATGGGAGGTGAAGATGCAAACATCACTGGCTATTTTGAATCCCAGGTTTTCGAAAGTGACTGCAAAGGCCTAGCAATGAGTGGGAACTCGCTTGCCCATCCAAGTCCAGGAAAGGCAGTCACCGCCAAGGCTGCACTCAGAGCTTCCCTGTTGACTGAGGAGCAGACTGTGAGCTTTGACAGATTGCTGAAGTCAGAGGTTGGAGGGAGGCTGGCCCCGGGCTCAGAGCACCCTCATGGCCAGCTCTGCTTGTACGGACTGTGTTTACATACAGTGTGTGCAACGGCAGTGCTTGAGCTGTAGAAGGGTGGGCATGTCCCCTGGCTGGGTGTCCCGCGGAGAGCTTCACAGCACGCAGCTCCGTGATGCTCCGTACACTAGAAGAGCTTCCGTATGGTACAAACAAGCTGTATTTTCTCACCTAAGTATCAAAATAGAAAAAAAAAACCAAAACAGGTCTAATTATGAGCTGACACACTGAATTCCACAGGTCACAGATCATATAATCTGCTATGATGAAAAGAGGAAACATCCGAGGAAGTTACTTAGTGGATGATAAAAAGTGTCATGAATGGAAAGAGGTATTGTTTTTGTCCTTCTGCCGGTTTTCTTTTGTCCCAACACCTACCTTTCTTGGGTTCCGGTTAGGCAGGCACAGGTCAGTTTGGTTAGCTTAGAGTAAACCAAGGGACTCCGGGACTTCGACGAGAGCCATGAGACAAATTCCAGAGCCAAAGTACCTTTTCGAATCTGAAGGCATAATATCTTAACCAAGTTAGCTCTTCCTGTGTGGCCTGAAATTAATCCGCTGAGCTGCCCCCAGCTGTGCTGCCCTCAGGGCTTGGAGAATTAGAGTCCTCCCAGGTTACTGTTCTAGTACTGAGGTCAGAGAAATCACAAACTTTCACAGGCCAGGAATCTTCACTCTGCCTAGCGATTCAGTAATTTGCCAGTGAATAAATGGCAAAGGAATAAAGAAAATAGAAACATCACTATTTTGCCCTTCCTGTGGAAATGTGTGACTCAGGCAATCATCAATGGACAGAACCCATCCACTGAAAGGTGAGAGGAGCTGAATCATCCCAAGATGCCCGGGTGTCACCCACAGTCGCTGGCTGCTGGTCACGGGGAAACAGGCTTCACACACTGTGGATACGGGCAGCTTTCCCCAACTCCTGTGTCCTCTGGAGTTTTTAGGGGGGAAATGGTAAGGGCAGTTTTCTAGGTCAAATGTATTCAAAAACTTATTTGAATCAGACAAGGTTATTTTTTTCTGCAGCTCTTCCGAGAGGGCCTTTACTAAGCTCCCATGAATGAGAGCATAAAAGAAGCTTATTCTACGTAGCATTTCCCAAACTTCCTTAACCATGAAGCCCTTTTGGAAGGAGCATCTCATAGACTGTCCGTCCGTCGCGTCCAGCGTCCGGGTTCCTGCCTTCCAGCCCTCCGAGCCAGGGCACGGTGAGGAACTCAGGCCTTGCAATCAGGCAGATGCTCCCACATTTTAGCTGGCAAGTTATTCAAACCTCCCAGGCCTCAGTTTTTTAATCTATAAAGTGGAACCAATAAGTATCACATCATACACATTGCTGAGTTTTTGTTAGAATTAAAAGGAATGATGTCTGTGCAAAGCTTGACACTGTCAACAGTAGATTTCCACTTCCCTGCATCCCCTTAGGACATAAATGTCCAGTTCTCCTTCCCTGCGTCCCCCTTGGGAAGGGCCTGGGCTCACGCCTGCCCTCCTGTCTTTCGCTACTGGGTTGTTTGTTTTTATTTTTATTTTGCATTAGGGAGAGGTTGTACCTTGTACCACCCTTTAATCCTCTGAGCATTATCTACTCTCCTGAAGGACAAAGGTGGAGAGAGGTTATCTGTGTGGATTTCTGTCCTTGGAGGAAGGTCGGAGGGGTCAGAGCTCGTGGTGGGGGGGCCCTCATCTCTGCTTCTCCTGCACAATCATTTGGTTCTGTGTATGTGGAAAACCAGGTTGGGGGAAAACCAGGTCCACCTAAAGGGTAGCTCCCAGCTCCGACCCAGGCTTAGCTGGTGGTAGGAGCCTGCAGGCAGAGCTGGCCCTGAGCCCTGTGAGGGGCTCTGGGGTAGTGGTTACAGGGGCCTGCGAAGTCTTCTCTCATCTCCAACTAACACTGACCTGAAATTCTACCTCTGTGAGGACGCTCTTGAAGACAGTCGGTGTTGTATTGACAGAACAGGAAGCCGTCCTTGGAGGGGCTTCCCCTGGCTAAACACAGACAGGCTGAGTATTGAAAAGAATGACTACAGACAATGGAAACATGCATGCGATTTTTTTTTTTTGCGGTACACGGGGCTCTCACTGCTGTGGCCCCTCCCGTTGCGGAAAACAGGCTCCGGACGCGCAGGCTCAGCGGCCATGGCTTACGGGCCCAGCCGCTCCGCGGCATGTGGGATCGTCCCGGACCCGGGCACGAACCCGCGTCCCCTGCATCGGCAGGTGGAGTCTCAACCACTGCGCCATCAGGGAAGCCCCATGCATGCGATTTTGTGAGTTCATGATTGTCAAGGAAAAACAAAAAGATAGATACACCACAGAATGGGAGATTTTTGTAAATCATATACCTGATAAGCGACTTGTATCTAAAATATTTAAAGAACTTTTAGAACTCAATAATACAAAGAACCCCATTAAATAATGAGCAAAGTATCAGAATAGACATTCCTCTGAAGAAGATGGACAAATGGTCAATAAATGCATGAAAAGATGTTCAACATCATTAACAGTCAGGGAAGTGATCATCAAAACCATAATGAGATACCACTTCACACTCTCCAGTATAGCTACAATCAAAAAAATGGAAAATGGTAAGGATGTAGAGAAATAGGAACCCTTGTGCACAGCTGGTGGGAAAGGAAAATGGTGCATCTGCTTTGAAAAACAGTCTAGCAGTTCTTTGAATGATTAAACACAGAGTTACCATGTGACCCAGCAATTCCACTCCTAGGTATACACCCAAGAGAAGTGAAGACATACATTCTCATAAAAACTTGTATACGAATGTTTATAGCAGTCTTGTAAATAATAGCAAAAAAGTGAAAACAATTCAGATGTTTAATCAGCTGTGAGTAGGTAAATATGGAATATCCATAAGATGGAACATTGTTCAGCAATAAAAAGAAATGAAGTCCTGACAGGTGCTACAACATGGATGGATCTTGCAAACGCTGCTAAGGTACAAGAAGCCAGACACAAATGACCACATATCCTGTGAATTCCACTTACGTGAAGAGTAGGCAAATCTGTAGAGACAGTAAGTTGCCTGGTGGCTGCCTCCAGCTGGGAGGGTTGGGGAAACAGAGTTGCTAATGGGTCTACGCTCTCCTCTTGGGGTGATGAAAATGGTCCAACATTGGTTGTAGTGATGGTTGCACATCTGTGACTATGCTAGAAACCATTGACTTGTACACTTTTAAGGGATGAATTGTAGGATATGTGAATTATATCCCAATAAAGTTATCTTCTAAAACTTAACAGAAAAAAAGTCTTTAAAAAGATGCATAGAAAAGCAAACAACAAAAATCCTGAAAGCCCTTTGTCATAATCAGTACACCAACTCTTGGTAATTAAAGGGGAAGAAGCACTTATCTGTATGAACTATTTCAGACAGCCCTAGTCATGAAGGAAAGCTCTTCTTTTCAGAATGAGTCCAGCTAATAAATATGAAGGAATGGCAGAATTAAAAGAACATCAGTCTGTAATCCCTAGTGAAATATTGCTTCAGACAAAGATAATCAAGGATGCTAACCCTATTCAGTAAAGGAACGGGAAGTGGGGCTCGCAGGGCAGCAGTGTTATCCCGGGATTATTTGCTGGTCTGAAAGGGGAAAATGCAAATTTGCAAGGAGGGATGCAGCTGGACCTACTCAGCATCACAGCCGGCTCTTAAATGCTTCCTGGCAGCACCTGGCTTACAGTACCCCTCCCGCCACCCCACCCCCACCCCCCACCCCCGCATCTTGAACCTGAATCCGATTAGGCATGTGAGTTCATCTTCGAGTTCCCAGGAAATGAAAGTGCTAGAAGAACTAGTCAAGGGAAACTAGTGAGGGAGTGACCCAGCTTCTCCAGTAAGTGGAACATTTTAATAGGACAACAGGACAACGGAAGCGTTCTCTTCCCTGGCCTGAGGAAGGAGCATGGTCCAGATCAGCAGTGCCCCACAGAAGTGTAACAGGAACCACAACCCAAGCTCTGAGTATTTTAGTAGCCACGTTAAAAACGTAAAAAGAAACAGATAAAGTTAATTTTGATAATGCATCTATTTAGCCCAATATATCCAAAATATTATTTCAATATATAGTCAATAACATATATCACTGAAATATTTTATTTTCTTCTTTCATACTGTCTTCAACATCTGGTGTGTATTTTACGCTTATAATTCATCTTAATTCAGATGCTAAATTTTCATTGGCAATATTTGATCTGTATTTAAATTTCATAGCATTTACTGTTTAAAAAAGTATATTTACACACCCAAGTTGTTCCAAACATACTGAAAAAATTTCCAAAACTGAATCGAGCACCAAAAAAGAAAAAAGAAAAGAAATCATTTCCCTTTAACATTTGCATTTTGACAATTCAAAATTACATCAGTTCAATTGAAATTCACCGACTCTTGTTTCAACTCAGTCCCATTAACCTTAACATCAAAGGTTAGCTATTGCCCGACTTCCCTGGTGGCGCAGTGGTTAAGAATCTGCCTGCCAATGCAGCAGACACGGGTTCGAGCCCTGGTCTGGGAAGATCCCACATGCCACGGAGCAACTAAGCCACTACGCCACAGCTACTGAGCCTGTGCTCTGGAGCCCGCGAGCCACAACTACTGAACCTGTCTGCTGCAACTACTGAAGCCTGCGCCTAGAGCCCGTGCTCCGCAACAAGAGTGAGCCACCGCAATGAGAAGCCCATGCACCACAACTAGAAAAAGACTGCATGCAGCAGCAAAGACCCAACACAGCCAAAAATAAAATGTAAATAAATTAATTTTTTAAAAAAAGGTTAGTTATTGCCTAAATGGAAAAGCATCTCTTTAGTTTGAAGGTAGTTTTTGCAGTTAATTTACATAATGCTGTTTATTACTATTAAAATGTTCTGCCTATGTATTCATGTTAGGAAAGCTTTGTAAAATCATTATTATTGATTTGTAGTCCAAAACTTTCAATCGCAAATAAATTCTCATACCTGTCTAGCTAGGACACAAATGTGAAAAAGTTCACTTTTTTTAAAAGAAGAATTTTTAAATTTATTTTGATGTGCCGGGTCTTCGTTGCGGCACGCAAACTCTTAGTTGCAGCATGCATGTGGGATCGAACCAGGCCCCCTGCATTGAGAGCGCGGAGTCAACCACTGCGCCACCAAGCAAGTCTCCCCTAAATTCACATTTTAAGTGAAGTTTTGAAGCTTCAGGTTTAGCTCATTCATATGCAGTGTGATGCTGGGGAGAGAACACAAATCACACAGCTGTTTGTTGCCTTTGATTTGACTGAATATTTGTCAAACAGTCCCTTGATTTCAAGAAATCCTTGAACTGGAGGTAAAATAGGAGTAAAACTCTGCCAGTGAGCATGGGCACACGTCATTACATTCCTTGTCTTTAATGGGTTCTTTCAACAAGTCCATTAAACTGAGGATGAGTCACAGCATTGGCACACATTTAAGGAACAATTAAAAAAAAACTATTTATGACACTCTTCGCAGTGTCTGCTTCAGAAAACCGAATGCGAATATTTTCAATATGCATCACGCAACGGAACAAAGCAATAAGAGAAACATCAGTGTCATGTTTTAAAATTCCAGGCACTTCCCCGGTGGCACAGTGGTTGAGAATCCGCCTGCCAGTGCAGGGGACACAGGTTCGAGCCCTGGTCCGGGAAGATCCCACATGCTGTGGAGCAACTAAGCCCGTGGGCCACAACTACTGAGCCCACGTGCCACAACTACTGAAGCCTGTGGGCCTAGAGCCTGTGCTCCGCAACAAGAGAAGCCACTGCAGTGAGAAGCCCACACACTCAACGAAGAGTAGCCCCCGCTCGCCGCAACTAGAGAAAGCCCGCGCTCAGCAACGAAGACCCAGCGCAGCCGAAATAAATAAATAAATAAATAAATAAACAATTCCCCCAAATTCCTGGTTTCAGCTAACATAGTTGGAGCACCATCCATTGTGTTAGAAATTACACCCGTTTTTTTTCACCTGTAGTTGACACTCTAAAAGACCCCAAAATGCCCGCCTTGGGCTCTATTCTCCAGGCCACGAATTGGCAACATTTCTTTCTACCTTTGCAAGTCTGCTGTTGGCCTGGTATGTGGCTTCAGCCTTGGACCAGCCCATGCCATCTTCCTTCATTTCATATCTCGTTCCATATTTGACTTGTTTAGGTGTGTTTTAGATCCGTTTATTATTATTACCTTTTTAAAACCTAAATGATGTTTCGAGCAATTGAAAAATGGGTGTATTCTGAATACATAATATTGGCAACTTGCCACCAATTTTTCATGAATATGAATTTTCTTTATCATAACATGCAGTGCCCAGCCTGCTGTGTCAGTTGCTAATTTCTTCAAGACACATTACAGATCGTTTCCTCTGATGCCCCATCCTGGTTTCTTCTTGTTTTACCTGCAGAACACCCCGCAAGCTCTGCCAGCTTTCCACAGCAGTGCCTCATCTCAGCCTGAAGCCAGTGGGCTGGGAGCTTGGATTCTAACGGCTCCAACCAGGCCTCAGTTAACACATCTTCTAAATGGGAAAAAGGACAGAGATTAAAGTAGCTGGTGGCATTGTGGCATAGTTGAAGTGCATACCCTATCAGTATAATGCGGTTACACAGGTTAGTCACAAACACTGAAACACAGGATAAGATCAATCAATTTCTTCAGAAATCTTTCACCCACAAAATGGGTTAAAGTTTGACTGGGTTAAGTCTATTGACTTGACCTCAAAGACACTTCCACATGGGCCATGCCCTGTGGTCTGGATTGCAGTTCTGAGTGGCGCATCTAAAAGCTAATATTTGCTCTGTCCTCATCTGTTATCCTCGGCCTAGTTCTATGCTTCAAAAGAGAAGATGCAGCTTTACAGGATTCTATGCTGATCAAGCAAACTCTACGGTCCTTGGGTCATTTAGCTGAAGGAGACATTGCCTGCAACAGCAGTAAAAGTTACTCTGGGGCTTCCCTGGTGGCGCCGTGGTTGAGAGTCCGCCTGCTGATGCAGGGGACGCGGGTTCGTGCCCCTGTCCAAGAAGATCCCACGTGCCGCAGAGCGGCCGGGCCCGTGAGCCATGGCCGCTGAGCCTGTGCGTCCGGAGCCTGTGGTCCGCAACGGGAGAGGCCACAGCAGTGAGAGGCCCGCGTACCGCAAAAAAAAAAAAAAAAAAATTATTCTGGACGTTTCCACCGAGAGAGAGAGGGAACCCGTGTGGCACCTCCCGTGGTCCCCATGTGTCACACAGCTCCCCTCCTGGGGGGAGAAAC
This sequence comes from Platanista minor, assembly GCA_004363435.1. Taxonomy (NCBI): domain Eukaryota; kingdom Metazoa; phylum Chordata; class Mammalia; order Artiodactyla; family Platanistidae; genus Platanista; species Platanista minor. The sequence continues at coordinate 30,175 of RJWK010003803.1, read as the reverse complement.
AGGACGGCCCCAACTTCACATTCCCTTCACCGAAGCCCCTGAGACAGGACAGGTCCTCACGCAGCTCAGAATAGCCCAGGGTTTGAGCCTGTGGCTTCCAGGTGCCAGAGGGAACGTTGTGCTTTTCTATTTTCACACACGGCTGGTACCGGCTGTGGAAGTGAAGTCTTCCAGTGACTTTGGGTGGGGTGGGGAGCAGAAGCAGGAGGTTTTCTGTATCTAGTGACCCCAGATCTTACATGGGCTGCGCTGCTCCCATGCTGGCCCACCTCCAGTCTCCATCCGTCCCACGGGTGCTGCCTGAGAGCCCGGGAGATACCAGTTGGCGCACCTGAGGTTCAGGGAAACTCAAACAGATAAGGACTCTGCTCACATTCCAGCAGGAGAAGCAGGCAGAGAGACAGAGAGAGAGAGACAGACACAGAGACAGAGAGAACAAATTAATGCACTTCTGCCAAGTGCCAGGAGGGGAAGGCAGGGTGATGAGATAGAGCAGGACGTGGACAGGGCAGGCTAGGCGGGCCTGCTGCTGCTTTGGGTGGGGTCATCGGAGAAAGCCTCTCTGAGAAGCTGAGGCCTGAATCCACAGCAGGAGCCGCTAGGGAAGGGTGTCCAGGCAGAGGAGATGGCAGAAAGGACCAAAACTCCTTTTGTTAGAGAAACAGCTGGGAGTCGGGGTGAGGGACAGGGCGGGTGGCCCAGCTCAGGTGTGTCGTGTCAGCTGGTGACTCCACCCCGTGGCACCTTCCCCATGGCCTCCGGGGAGGCCTCCCTGACTGGCTGAGTGAGCCCAGCTCCTAGACAGCCCTGTGCGATCAGCCGGCCCCCATCAGGCTTCTTCACACAACAGCCATGGTCTCACCGAGCGCCCGTCCGTCACCGTGGACCCGCCCAGTGTCGTTTCTGCCCAAGGGGCTCAGAGCAAAGGGGGCACGGGGAGCTGAATGCTGCATCCCCTCCAATCCATATGGTGAACCCTAACCCCGTGTGATGGCACGTGGAGGGTGGGGGCCTCTGGGAGGGGCTTAGCGTTAGACGGGATCATGGGAGGGACTCTTACAAGATGAAGGGACCAGAGCCTTCTCTGAACCAGGAAGCGGGTCCCCACCAGACGCCGAGTGGGCAGGCGCCCCAGCCTTAGACCCCCCGGCCCCCTGAACTGTCTGCTCCTTCAGCCCCCAGCCCGAGGAGCTCTGCCTGAAGGCTGATGCCTCCGGGATTCAGGGTCCTGCCCAGCTTCCTTAAGGCCTGTGCTGGTGTCAAGGTAGGACAGCGCCGGGGCCGCCCACGGAGAGGTCACCATGCGGGGACTGGGGTGTGGTACCGGCCCAGGCGGTGGGCACTGAGACACTGCAGTTCTGGGGTTTTTCTCTGTCGGGCCCCAGGGGCTGGAGAATGAGGGACGCAGGTGCTGGTGGGACCCAGCGGGCCATGAGCAACCCGTGTCTTGGGTTTGCCTGTGCCTTTGGGTGCTGCGGGTGGGGAGCGAGGGGAGAGTGTTTCCCCGGGGACACAAATGCAGCTCTACCAAACCGGTCTGTCAGATGCCACCAGGCTGCGTCGCAGGCCAAGAGCTGTCACCGCGTGGTGACCTCTCCTGATGAGCCAGCGGTGGATGGGGGCTCCTGCTACAGTGGGGAGGGAGGGGGCCCCAGGCACAGCTCGCCCAGTGGGGAATATTGATGGGAGACCAGGGACCACACAGTAAGAGCTGCCAGAGGCAGAGAACCCCAGACACAGGCCCAGACCAAAAGGAGAGACAGAGTCCCAGCCAGCCCGGATGCCAGCAAGGAGAGAGGACCAGGGTGGGGGGGGGTGGCGCAGCAGGTGCCAGGGGGCCGCCAGGGCTCTGCCAGCAGCCTTGGGGTGGGGCGGTAGAGTGCGCTGTCCCTGGCCGCGCAGCTTCCAGGCCTGCTCTCCGGAAAGTTCTGCAAGGTACTTACTCCTCTATAATAATCCCCTTTCTGCTTAAACTTGCTAAAGTGGCTTCTCTTGTTTGTAACTAAGACTCCTGACCAACGTGCTGGAACAGTGCCGTCCAGTGGAACTTTCCTCCTTCATGGAAATGTTCTAGAATCTGGGCTGTCCCACCCGGGAGCCCTGGCCTCCTGTGGCCGTGGGGCACTCGAAATGTGGCTGGGGTGGCCACAGAACCGAATTTTGACTTTTACTTAATTTTAAGCAATTTAAGTTTAAATAGACAACCGTGATGGGAGCGCACCCTACTGGACGGCACGGAATTATAAACTTAAGGTGGGGTGCGCCTCAAGATTAGCTGAGAACACACTGGCCAAGGTCATGGGGGTCAAACACCAGATAAATAGGCTGGACTTTCTCCAGAAGAACCAGAGCTGCTGAAGCTTTTCCTTTAACACAGTAAAGGGGTACGGGCACCACTGTCTGTTGATAGAATTTTAAGCCTCAGTGTGGACAATGGGCTTGGGGGGCAGTGCTGCAGCGGGGAACCCAGTCAGGAGGTCACTGCGGCTGCCCAGGTGAGCAGAGACAAGCGGGGATAACGGGAATGAAAGGAAGCCCCGGCTCAGGAGGCGAACCAGCAGGATCTGAAGCTTGATGACACGGGAAGGGCTGGGGGAGAGGCTCTGGACCAAAGGACGGATCCATCTCTAGATGGATCCTTTGGAAATGGTGTGAGTCAAAGTGTTTCCACTGAGTTCGGGGATCAGGAAGGAGCAGCAAGTTTTGGGAGGCTGGGGTGAAGACGTAGGTTCAGGATTGATGAACCAGGATGAAATGCTTGTCAAATGCCCACGTGGCGACGAGCAGCCTGTAGTGGCCAGCAGCTTGGGTGTCCAGACAGGGTAGGACTTGGTTGTTTTTCGAACTTAGAGAGCCACGCATGGTATTCTGCTTCTCCAACAGGGCCGATCCATGGAATCACAGGGATGCTTTAAAAATACAGGTATGCTCCAAATCTATTGTCTGAGCATCTCCCCTTGGTGGTTACCAGAGTCATTGATTCACAGCCATTTTCACCATCAAAGACCTTTCTTGGAATTGTTTTTCCTATAGACCTGCTTTAAGAAAGACTGTCTAATAAAAATATATTTGTTAAGTAACTTTTCTGCTCTCTACAGTAGTATTTTAAGAGAGAAAATTTAAAATGTCCGCTATATGTGAGATAAAGTTAATGTAAAACCAACCAAAGCTCAGAGGAGCCTGACGTGTTGCCGTGTAGGTTTCTGGTGTGTAAATTTATGCTTCTCACACAGCTTTTGGCAACGTTGACATAGATCTCAGATGCCCAGATCTGCCGAGAGCTCAGGCTGGCAGTCCCTGACCGGGTATAAGGAGCCAGGGGCAGGATTGGGGACGGCTGCCATCCCCCCACCGTCCCAGGGAAGCTGCGATCTGGGAGGGATGACGGGGAGGGAGGGGACACTTTCAACACTGCGCTCTAGTGGCACATTGTGACAATTGCAAACTCACGGAAAGCCCTTGCTCTGTGCCCGAGGCTGTAGTGAAGCTTTGGGGGGAGGAAATGAACTCACGTGACCCTCCCTGCCCTGCAGTACCTGCCCCCCACCGCCGTGTGCTGACCCACCGGTGACGCCTTCTCCGACCCTGTTTGAATTTGCCCACCGCTGTCCCCCTTGTCCTCTGTTTCTCCCACAGTGCTCAGTACCCTTTGAGAGCCACATCCGCTGTGTGATTTGTTTCTTCTGTTTCCCCTTCCTAGGAAAAAGGCTGATGGAGGACAGAGAGCTTTGTCTGCTTTGTCTGCTTCCCTGGTGTCTGGAGAAGAGCTGGTGTCAGGAAATGTTTGTGTGAATGAACCAGTAGATCGAGAGCCGTCCGACGGAGAACCTCCCCGACTGTGGCTCAGGGCGCTGCCTTTCCTGGACAGCACTGGACACCCCCTGCAGTGGGCCCTCCCCTTTCAGCGCCTCCAGGAGGCTGAGACCCTCGCCCAGGGTTCACTGCCTTCTCCCATTTCCGCAGGGGGTCCTGGAAGGTTTTGTTGGAGGACATGGAAGTCTGGAGTCACTAGAACTTTCGGGGGATGTGGAAGCCTGAGTCCCAGCCTGTGAACTGTAGTCTGGGAGGCGTTCTGACCTCTGGCTTCCTTTTGTCTAAAATGTCAGGGACAGTCGCTTGTCCAGTTCCTGTGAGGCCAACGTTTATTATTTTATCATTAATCTTCTCAAGGGCTTAGACATTAAACTTTCACTACTGTTCGTATCAAAGTCTTTTAGATCGAGTTCTACATGAGTCTGGGTTTCCTTGGATGTTTTCCAGGTTTCACTGGGGATATTTTATAACTAGGCGAGAGTTTACGTTGTTAGCAAAACCTTAGGCTCTAAAAATGTGTTTTCAAGTTATGTGAAGAGCTTAACTCTGCTCTGAATTTCTCTTAAGAAAATCTTTTCTTTAGTCTGAACACTTACTTTTTCAAGTGTTATTTAGGACTAAAAACAAACCTGATTGATCCAGTTTCCAAGTCCATAAAGAAGCAGAGTTTGAAAGTCTGTGGGTTTTGACGTGTCTCCGTGCGATCAAAGTTTCCAATTTCACAATCTATCCCTCAGCCCAAAGCAGAAGCCAGGAGAGCTGAGATCAGGGGCCAAACTGGCTTCCTATTCCCTCAGGAAAGAAAACCCCGTGTGATCAAATTTGGGGAAAACACTGAAACAAACGGAACTTGCTGCCAACAATGGTGTTTCGGAGCTAAAACCACAGCTATGATTTGGAAATCGTGGCTTTCTTGCCCAAGCTCAGGTGTGACAAAAACAGCATACTGAAGATTGTTTCTCTGCCAAACATTTATTTGAACTTTCTCCTCATCATGGTAAAGTGACAAACACCGCCCAAATTGGACATATGTCATAAATGAGTATTCTTGACTTTGGATCCTGAATTATAGCCATTATTGGGGAATCAATTAAATAAAATTCAAAAGTCATGGGCTCAACATTGAAAGGTTGGTAATATCTGTTGCCTGAGAAGAACCAGCAAATCTTAAGGATTAGTGTATGTTTTGAATTCCCTTCCTGAATAAAATGGCAAGTCCCCTTGGTCTGCTCTGCTTTTTTTTTTTTTTTTTTGCGATACGCGGGCCCCTCACTGTCGCGGCCTCTCCCGTTGAGGAGCACAGGCTCCGGACGCGCAGGCTCAGCGGCCACGGCTCACGGGCCCAGCCGCTCTGCAGCATGTGGGATCCTCCCGGACCGGGGCACGAACCCGCGTCCCCTGCAACGGCAGGCGGACTCTCAACCACTGCGCCACCAGGGAAGCCCTCAGAGGTTTTTGGGTTTTTTGTTTGTTTGTTTGTGCTCTGCTTTCTTCCCTCAGAGCGCACACCGCCTTGGCATCTACTGTTTATGTACTGTTACTGGTTTACTTTCTCTCCCCTGCTGGAAGCTTAGCATCACCAGAGGAGGGCCCTGCCGTGTGTGGCTGCTGAACCTCTTAGGACAGCGATGGGCGTGTGGTCCAAGCTCAGGAAATGTGTTTTGACTGAGCGAACCTCTGCTATGAGGGATCATCTGTTTAGTCTGAATTTCCACATGCCAGTGACGAAATGACTGTCACTATGTGAAAGCACTGACAAGCTGAAACAGCTGGTGCAGCTGCCCTCCCGTCAGTGGAGGTGCCCTCGACCCTTGTACGGCCGAGGAATCCGAGCTCTGGGATGGGGGTGTGTCCACACCACACTGGCAGCAGAGCCCAACCCCATGCCCAGCCTCTGACTCGGGATCCTGAGTCACAAGCTGCCCTGTGATCCGCCCTCGTTCATGAGATTTACTCATTTTACCTAGGAGGTCACAGACAGGATAAAACACCAGGGATTTGGTGGGTGGCATAACTGGGTGACCCAGGGGCTGCCTTGGAAACCAGGAGCCCAGGCCTGCGGCTCGCTTACCCGCCTCATGTTTCCAGCATCTTGGGAAGCAAATACGGCCAATGGTCTGGGTTGGCATTACTTAGGACAAGTGGCAAGCTGGATTTGCAAGTATAGAAACAATGCTCTGCATGAAAGGTACCTGGAGGACTAGGTTACATCCTGCAAAAGACGGATGTGTGCACTTGCGGTTGAGTTAGCGGGACGTCCCCCGAGACATCGCACAGCCGGGGAGACAGGACTGCGTCCCCCGTCCTGGGCAAAGGATGGCTGTTTGCCTGCAGCCGTTTATAAATGACTGGTGTTTCCCAAGTCGGGGCCCAGCTGTCACACAGCCCTCTGGGCAACCCTCGGCCTGGGCCACACTCCACCACCCCCGTGAGACCGGGGGGCCAGGGGACTGATGCACATGGGCTCTCGCTGTTTGCTATGGGGGTGGGTGGGCTCTGACCCGGAGTCTTGTGTCTCGGTCCGGCATCCACAAGACTACGACAGGTAACTTGTCAGCTTCTGAGAAAGCAAAGCCCCAAAAGCAACACAGTTCCTGAATCTCGTCCCCCTGGGAACCACACACAGGCTGAAACGTGTGGCCAGATCTTCGCTGGCCCGGCAGACAGAGTGACGGGCCCCGCAAAGATGTCATGTGCTGGTCCTGGGGCAAAGGGGAGCTGAGGTGGCAGGTGGAATTCAGGTTGCTAACCAGCTGGTCTTACAGAAGGGAGCGTGTCCTGGGTGCTCCAGGTGGGTGACGGATGTGAGGACCGTAGCTTCGGCCCCTGCGGCTGGCTCTGAGGCTGGAGGGAGGGACCAGGAGCCTTCAGACACTGGAAAAGGGCTGGAAAAGGTCTCCCCTGGAGCCTCCAGAAGGAATGCAGCCCTGCTCACACCCTGATTTCACCCCATGGGACCCATCTCGGGCTTGTGACCCCCAGAACTATCACATAACGAGTTGTTCAGCACCAGCAGGTTAAGGGAATTTATCGCAGTGGCAAGAGTAGATAACACACATCGGATGGAAGAGACGCTTCTCCAACGCAATCTCTTCCAGCTGGCGTTTTCTGAGCATGCTCTGGGGCAGCAGGAAAAAGAATTCCTTGGGCGTTATTGTTGGCCCTGAAATTCAGCGCTCCACCTGCACCGTGAGGCTGTAGGATCTCGGGAAGGTCCCTCACCTGCTGGGGAAGCAGCCCCAAAACGATGGCAGAGATGTGTGCGTGGCCGGCAGGGGGGGGGGGTCCCACCGGCTGACACACACAGGTTAGGAACTGACCAAAAGGGAAGAAGAAATTAGGTTGCAGAGCTCACGACCGACAGCGTAGCTTCTTGTTTTATTTCTGTACGAAGAAAAGATGGGCGTGAGGCGGCAGGCGGTACACCCGGGAGAGACCGTGGGTGGGGATGGGGCCCAGCAGCCCACCCGGGCCACCTGCTTCGCTATCAACACGACCATCCCGTCTCCTGCCAGGCTGCACGGGGAGCAGACGCACACACACGTGCTCACACGTGCACATGCACGCACGCGCCTACACACCCACACGTGCACGCACGCACGCGCACAGCTCGCAGGGTGGGGGACGGCCGTGACGCCTGCCCCCTCGAAGAGGCCAGCTGGTGGCAGCAGAGGCTGGGAGCAGCCGGAAGGCGGTGCAAGGGGAGGGGGAGGGTCTGGTAAGAAGCTCACCTGCGGACTGTTATTCGTGAGAGTATAGAAAGTCCGATATCACAGTTATGCTAGAAAACTATTACACTTCATAAAACCCATGTTTATTAAAAAAATCTTTTCAGAAAGTCTGGAAAGCATAATAAATATCGTAGAGTGGCCGCGCATCTCCAACATAAAATATAAAGCGTGAACACGAGAGTCCCCTGTAAACACGGACGCGGGCAGGGACACAAAGTGCTGGCGGTGGTGTCCTTGGGGGGGCGCAGGCTCGGCTGCAGCCGGCGGGTCCCTTCCCGGTGATGCCCTGAGCCTGCAGGTGGCTTCTCCTCGTCACTCAGGACCTGCGGCGTCCTTTCCATTCTAGAATCCCACGGCTCTCGGAGCGGCGAGGGCCACCAGACCACGTGGGAGAGAACAAGTGCAGATCAGATCCCTCCTGTGCTGGAGGCACCCAGTGAAGCAAGGGCACCACCCCAGAGCGGCGCTGGGTCACGCCATTAGTGAGCAGGGGTGGCTCGCGTCGGGGCCCTGACAACCTTCCACGCAGCAACACACACACGCGTAGTTTGAAATCACGACCGACTGCCCCTGGGGAACAACTGAAACCTCACTCTTGCTCAGTGTGACGTGAGGGACAGCATCGGGCAAAGCTCTCCCTCTGGGGGGCGTCAGGTGTTTCTCTTAAAGTGGGCAGGTGCCGGGGTGGATGGGACTACAGTGGGTGCCACGGAGGGGGCCCCCGCAGGGCCGAAGGCCTGAGACACCGGGCTCGGGTTTATCACAACCAAGTCTGTGGTTTTGGTGATCCAGAGGGGGTCTGACTCTACAGGAGGGCAGGGCAGCCAGTTAACTTGCTGGGCTGTGTCACACCACGTGTGCAAATCCCGCAAGGTCTTGCGTGAATGGTGGAGGTGCCCCGTACAGGTGAATAACACGGTGATCGCACCTTCATTCACATACCGACTGCCGGTTAGGAAGCCCAGCCACTGGCTACTTGAGACTTAAGCCAGTTCAATTAAACACAGGCTCTCAGCTTCTCTAGGCTGCCTCTCTGCAGAAGGGTTTCAAGTACCACTTTTTGTTTTGCACAAGGGTGAGGGCGTGGAGGTTATCTCAGGGCATTCGAGTTGGTTCAGGAGCGCGGGCAAGAGCCGGGGTGCCCCTGCCATGGGCGGGGTCTGGCGCGGGGCAACTCCTGGGGTCCCCGCGGGGCTCTGAACGGTCAGAACTAAGGCTGCACACGTAAGGGGGCTGGTGTGACGCAGAGAACACGCGCTGGCCACTCTCCCAGCCGTGCTTCATCTCTGTCTCTCTCCATTCTGCCCCCTTCCATCACAACACACAGACTTCAGGCAAACCAGCAACGTGCCAACAAGCCCAGGACAGAGGCCCAGGCGGCTGATGGACCGGCCGTTGCCTGTGCGGCAAACGCAAGGTACAAGGACCACTGTCGATTTCTGGGAGGGCAAAATCTGTGACCTGGGACCACCCAGGTGTTCCTAAGTTTCTAATAACAGACGAAATAGTTCTGACCTAAAACAAAACTATTGTGGGTGGAAGTCTTTTGAGCCTTGGGAAAAAGCACTTTCTATTGAGAAATATGCGAAGTGTTTTGTGGGAAAACAGGTACATGAATCTGTCCCCACCTTTTTATTCCTTGTGGTTCTGAGGGAAAAAAAAAAAAAAAAAGGCTCACGGGATAATTAAAGCTTCTGCGATACGTTTATATTTTCAGGTGTGAAAACCATTAGACCGAGCTAGGGAGCTATTTTTCAGAAGGCGGCATTGTTTTTGTTTTTGTCGGTCGAGTTGGGTACCAGAGTGAGTTGAAATGGAGGGACTTTCAAAAAGTGTGTCTTCTTGGTGAAAACCCGGCTGAGACCAACAGGTGCTCCCCCTCCCCCCGAGGGCAGGGGGTGCCCAGCGATGCTGGCCAGTCACAGCACGGTGGGCAAAGGCCCTCTGGTCAGCTGGCCAGTGGCCCCCTGGTTTGGGGCCGGCTGCGAGGACACAGGCCTCTGTCCTCCAGGCCCCGCGGTGGCTGGCCCTGCATCACACCCACTCCTGTGTTCACACGCCCCGGGGGAAACATTAAATATCCCTGACATGTCAGGTGAGGACAGACCTGTGCAACAGAAACACAAAGCACGACACAAAAGCACAGCTTCCACAAAGGGCACCCCTGCTCTCAGCAACACATCTCTGCTCTCCTCTGGCCCCGGGCGGGGTTGGGGGGCAGGGGTCTCCAGGGGAACCGAGAAGGGACCGACGGGAGGCAACCCAACTGAGGGTTTCCACGGGCCACAGGGTTTCCATGAAAGGGGAAAGCCAGCACTCAGGGAAGCCCAGGCCCTCTCGGAAGCTCGGGGCGGCCGCGGCGACCCTTGAGCCGGGGCAGGAGTGTGAAGTAGCCGCTCCTGCAGCCCCCAGTCCTCAGGAGAACGCGAAAACATGGGCACAAGTTGGTCTGGCTCCCTCCCGGGGACGCAAGCGATTCTTGTGAAACGTGGCCACCGAGGCGAAGTTGCTGCTCCCGGAGCCAGGGGGGCCTTGCCCCATCAGAGCTGCAACAGGAGAGAACATGGGGGCCTCAGTCCCAAGTGGGGGGCAATGAGACGAGGGCTCTTTGGATCATCTGGAGGGACCAGGCGTCTGCTCCTAGGTGCCCTGTGCCCAGCGGTTACTCAGCCGTGGGCAAAGGCAGAGGCACAGAAGCCGGGCCCCCAGGGCTCTGCCATTAACTGTCACCTTTGCACCGTGACACCTGGGCTGTGTGTGCTGGAAATCAGACCAGGTCACTGACTTTATAACTGGAAAACACGTATCTCCATGGAAACACAAGCCATGACTGTGCAAGACCCACAGGCTGGAGGAGTCTCCAGGCACTCGGCACAGTCCGTGGTGGAAGGACTCCGTCTGGTTGGCTGGGGGCGGAGATGGCAAGGTCGGCACAGCCAGGCGTCAGAAGGTCACCTGCCTGGATCCTCTCCAGCTGCCCGAGAAGGTGCGGGATGAGCGGGCGCCGGGCTCGGCTACAGCCGCGTAGATGTGAGTCTCTTCATGCCCCGGCGCTGGGCCAGGCTGGAGGACAACACGGGCTCCAGCCGCGGGGCCTGGGGGGCTCTGTTCAGAGCGAAGTAGGTGGCGGCCATCGCTCCCTGCAACACAAGGGAGTGGCGGTGACGCGGTGCCGGCCCCCGACCCGGCCTGGGCCTCGCCGAGCCTGGGCTACGGGAGGCCTTCCTTCAGGATCACGGAGCACCGGCTCTCAAACATCAGGGTGTTGTTCTGATTGCCGTGTCCACCCGCACCCCCCACCCCCACCCCCGACCCCATCTGTGAACCATCATGCGGTGACTGGGGGTCGATGCTTTGGGCTCCCGGGGAGCCCCGGGGTGAGGTCCTCCCAGCCCCCGTTCTGCTCTGCGGCTGCTGGGTCCCTGGGTGCCCTCCTGGCAATGGCACCCCAGCTCTGCCGATCTTGAGGATCTGGGACCAACCTGGGTGACGGGGCCCCTCCTGGAGCAGCTGTAAACCCTCGGGTGGTCTTGAATGGGCGACTCCCAGCAGGAGAACCCCAGCCGCTGCACGGCTGGGGGCAGTGCACACCTCTCAGAAGAGGGTCCACCCCTTCTGTGTTAACAGAAGTTGTCACTTATTCAGAGTCTGGCATGTGACTGCATGTATGGGATGAACCAAGTAACCGTAAATACACCTGGGATGCCTATCTGGGCCTGTTATTGGTTCCCTTCCAGCACCCCGTGATCCCTGGGGTTAGCCGTGCAGGTATCGGAGCAGCTTTCCGGAGTCCCCGCTCCCACCATTTTGCCGTGGGGAACCAGTGGTCAGTACCTTCACCAAGTGGACGTCTTGTCTGCGGAGCTGGTTTGGGGACAGGTACTCTCTGTTTACAATCCACGGGTGTTTGAGGACTTGAACTGCTGTCAGGCGCTGCTGAGGATCCACGTGGAGCATCTTGGACACGACATCCTGTGGGGGGAGGGCAGAGAGAGGAGGGGGAGGGGAGTGAGTGCTGCTGCTTCTCAGAGGCTTCCCAGCAAAAGTCCTCTCCTCCTCCTCACGGCGAAGCCTAACCACCGTGCTGAGAGTGAAGCTCCGCACCTGGGGCCGAACGTTTACCACCCCCCGCCCCCGCCAGGTGTGTACACATGTGAATTTTTTTTTAAAAGTTTTAACCGTTGTCAACTTGGTGGATCACCCCAGGTTTGTACAGTATTAAAGATTTTATGTCTGAAGAGAAATCAAATGTGGAGACGTTCAATAGAGGGTTTAAGTTACTGAAATATCATTTGAGTAAAAACGATAATCTTCCAAAGGGAGAAGCTGAAATAATGACTATCCCACAGATATAAACCAATCATAACAATGTCCTCGGTTACATTTTATCACATATAATAAATACTACTATCCTCAAATCCACAAATATTTGCTACAAATAATCACCAACGGTGGAATTAACAATCTGTTGCCGTTACTTGTGTCCAAAGGGGCTCATTTCCACAGAGGTGATTTTCTCATTTGATTGTAACGTAATAGCAACAAAAACTCCTACAACGGGTTTAAAGACTGAGCTCCACTTTAGATCCACATGTGGCAATACATGCAAATGTGTGTACCTACAGGTACACACATGTACAATTAGAACTGTGATTTGCATCTGCATGGAATTCATGAGACTGTCTTCACACGCTTCAGGCACCTGCTCTTGTGAGTCATCAGGGCTGTCCTTGGGGGAAAGAGGGTGAATATTACACCCCTGTCTTGTAGGTGAAGACGTGACGTGTATAGCTGTTCACCAAGTGCCCAAGGAAGAGCCTCGGCGAGAATCCATGCTTTTCCAGTAGCCTCCTCTCCTTTTACTGGATGTGTTGTGTTCCCATCACATTCCAAAATGAAATGAAATCAATTAGATAGAGTATCTGTATAATGTGAAGTTGCATCACTCAACAGAATGTGTGGTCATCAACCACAACAAAGAAATATTATACACTAATACAATATCCTTTTTCTACAGAGAAATACAAGGCCTTTTAATATTTGATAACATTAATCTTGGTAACTTCTTGAAACAAATATTTCCTGGAAGGACTGTGCTCCCCATTTCCATGTGTGAAAAATGAGAGCGGGGAGACCTTTATTGACTTGCTCAAGACCTCACAGTAGGGAATTCCCTGGCGGTCCAGTGGTTAGGACTCTGCACTGTCACTGCCGAGGGCAGGGGTTCAGTCTCTGGTCGGGGAACTAAGATCCTGCAAGCTGCGTGGCGAGGCCGAAAAAAAAAAAAGAAAGCTCACAGTAAAGCTGTGTGTTTTTATACAGTGCACGCAGGAGGTGGATAAAGTATTATAAAAACATACAAATCCGTAGGCTTTGCCTGTTTTCGGAGGATTGGAGGTTTTGTTGTGTGGTGAGCACAGAGGGAGGAAAGGCACAGGGGAATGAGCGAGGGGAAGATATGGCAGGCAAGGAGCAGGGAGAAGTCGGCAAAAGGTCCTGGGGGGCAGCGAAGCCCTCTCCCTGCAGCTGTGACCTTGGTAACGTGTCCTGTACCTGACGAACTCCTTTCCTGCCACCTTTTCCCTGCCCCCAACTCCTGCTTGAAATCACCTCTCAAAGAAACCACCAGCACCCAAGTCCTGCTCTGTGGCTCTACTGTGGGAACCGGAACTAAGGCAATTCCCATACCCATTCAAAACAGAGTGGATGGAAGGAGCAATGCGGGTGTCAGGGTGCAACACAGGGGAAGTGCTCACTAAATGCCAGCTGCCATTACGTCCACCATCACCTCCATCATCTCCTCCACCATCCCTGTATGAGGTCACACAGAGATGGTAATGGCAGAGCTGGAAGCAGAACCCCAGAATTTCTCCTCCTCTGGTCATTTTACAGAAACACAGGAAATAGACTGTTGATGCTGTTTCTTACTGAGGTTGGACTATAATTTACTATCTGATTAGAGAGGAATTCCAAGTCTGATGGACAGAGAAACAGGGCTGGTCACAAATGGTGCAGCTGCAGAGAAGCCCCAATTCAAAGTATTTTTTAATAACAGAAATACACCCCTGTACCAGAGCTACTTGATCAGTCTGCGAACACTCAGGGCAATCATTCTGCAACATCCCTAAAAGCGTGATGGTTAATTTTCTGCGTCAACTTGGTTAGGCCATGGTACCCAGCATTTGGTCAAACACCCGTCTGTTTTATTATAAATGGAGTACAACCTTTAAAACTTGTGAATCACTATGTTGTACACCTGAAACTTACATAATCAACTATACTTGAATGAAAAAAAAGAAAAACAAAACAAAACAAAAAACACTCGTCTAGGGCTTCCCCGGTGGCACAGCGGTTGGGAGTCCGCCTGCCGATGCAGGGGATGCGGGTTTGTGCCCCGGTCCGGGAGGATCCCACATGCCGCGGAGCGGCTGGGCCCGTGAGCCATGGCCGCTGAGCCTGCGCGTCCGGAGCCCGTGCTCCGCAACGGGAGAGGCCACAACAGTGAGAGGCCCGCGTACCAAAAAACAAACAAACAAACAAAAAAAACACTCGTCTAGAGAACTCCCTGGTGGTCCCAGTGGTTAGGACTCTGCGCTTTCACTGCCGAGGGTGCAGGTTCAAGCCCTGGTTGGGGAAGTAAGATCCCACAGGCCGTGTGGTGAGGCCAACCCACACCGCCCCCCCACCACCAAAGAAAAAAGAACCAAGAGTGGTCTAGATGTTTCTGTGAAGGTGACATTAACAATTAAATCTGTCAACTTCTCCATAATGCGCGTGGGCCTCATCCAATCAGTTGAAGGTCTTAAGTGAAAAAAAGACTGACGTCCCCGAGGAAAAGGGAATTCTGCCAGAAGACGGCCTTTGGACTAGACCTGCAACATCTACTCGTCCCTGAGTCTCCAGGCCTCTGGCCTCTGCCCTACAGATTTTTGACTTGCCTCCACAATTCCATAAAAATAAATCTCTCATCCTCTGTCTTGGTCTCTCTCTGTCTCTCTCTCTATACATACACATCCTATTGGTTCTGTATCTCTGGAGAACCCTAATACACCAAGACTGTAGAAGATGTGAAAAGTGCTCTGAAATATTTTTGCAAAATTTCTTTTTTTTAGCTGTGTGTCTTAAAAAATTCTGTGAGTATAAAATATCTATATTATTTACACGAAAAGTATCCTCTAGTGTTCCTCAGAGATAAAATGGTTACTGCAGAATCTCCATACCTAAGAAGTAAGAGCACTGGGCAATGTACTCACCTTTGCCGCATCAGATATGGAATCCCAGTTTCCCCCGGAAAGGGCGTACTTCCCGCTGCCAATCCTTGCCAAGATATCCTCAGGGGTATCATCTGGTCCGTTTGCAAAAGGGGTAAATCTGTGTGATGAGATAATTTGTGGTAATGAGCTTCCATTTTATAATCTAAGATAAAGTTCATTTTGCCTCTTTGTTGTAAAAAGAGTAATTTTTTCTTTCCCATCCTGCCCCAAATCCAGGATTCATGGTAAAGTGTAATTTATTTCTTACTGCTGTGTCTCTTTTCCTTACTTGGCCAGTGAAGAAAGTTCTGTGGACCCAAAGATGAGCCTTTCTGGACCTTTTCTGGCTTCCCTGGTGACAGTGTGGTACAGTGGTTTGCCCGGTGATGCGGTTTCCATGGTGACAGTGTGGTATATAGTGGATGGGAGCCTGGGATATGAAGTCTGAGAGACCCATGGTCGATCTACTACCAACTCTGGCTTCTCTGACAAATGAATTTTTTGAACCTAAATTGCAAAATGGGCAGAATAATACACTCGCAGGGATCTACAGCAGTGGTACGCACAAACGCACACAAAATGCAAATGGTTCTTGCCCTACTGTTAAGTGTGTGATAGATGTTTACTGTCACCCCTTCACATAAACCAGGTGGGTCACTGTAGCCTCCCCAGAAAGGAAATTATATGTCATTCTAACGCACTTCCTTCAGTGGCAGGGTTTGTACTCCTAGTTTATGTATTGGCAAAGTAAGCACCAGAAGAATCACAAAGTGTGGCACTGGGAGGAAACCGCAGGGCCTCCTTTGCTGTTGCAGCCCTCAGGGCACGGCCCCAGGCTCACCGAGGCTCCCCTTCCGCTGCGACACTAGTCACTGATTGACTAGGAAATACCTCACTGAGACCACGCAAAAAGCAGGCCATTCTCAGTCACTCTTGTGATTCACCCGGGAGCAGAGATAGTGAGGGTGAATCTGTGACCCAGAGCCTGGGCTGCCTGCCTCTTCAGGACGCTGCTGCTTCCTGGCTCGAGAAGATGTTTGTAAGGAAAGATGCTGTGACCTCTGCAGAGGATGCGTGGTGCAGAGGCGAGAACGTGGGCCCGTGGTCAGAGGCTTGGGTTTTTGTTGATGAGCTGAGCTGAGCTGTGGAGCCCTCAGGTCCCTAATTCCAGAGACACACTTGAACGACAAGGCATGACTTCCTGCCCTTGCTCTCTGGTTGTCCTGCAGGGGCCTCGGGAGACTGAACTCAAGGCCTGTAGGTACGGGCCCACACCCGTGCACAGGGACAGGCCCACAAGGGCCAGCAGCCTCGGCAGGGGTGCCCTGAGCGCCGACACCCACGTGAGGGTTTGCATTACCCTGCCAGCATGGTGTACAGCAGGATCCCTAGACTCCAGATGTCACAAGCCGCATCGTAGCCTTGCCGCTTCAGGACCTGCCAGGGGAAAAGCAGACGACGGATAAGCACTTGGCAGGGAAAATTCAAGGTCACAGCATGTTGCTGTGACGGGTCCGTAACCCCGGCGGGGGTAGGGGGGGGGATGGCTGGGGATGCGGGGTGACTTCAGAGGGACTGTTGTTTATCGCCGCAAAGTCAACCCTAATTCCGTGCAGTAGGATTCCCCAAAGACCCGCGCACACAGGGAGCCCTGGCTCTTGCCAGATACACGACAGACTGAAAAGGAAACATTTAATTTTTAAGGCAGAAGAACTTTGGGAGTTCCCTGGTGGCCTAGTGGTTAGGATTCCAGGCTTTCACTGCGGTGGCCCAGGTTCAGTCCTTGGTCAGGGAACTGAGATCCTGCAAGCCGTGCGGTGTGGCAAAAACCAAAACCAAACCAAAAACCAAAACAAAACAGAAGAATTTTTTTTACTCTGGTAAAATATACTTAGCATAACATTTCCCATCTTCGCCGTTTTTAGGCGTACAGTTGAGTGATACTAGGTACATTCATGTTGCTGGGCAGCTGTCAGCATCATCCATCCACACAACTCTTTTTCCTTTTGCAAAACTGAAGCTCTGTCCCCATGAAACAACAACTCCCCCTCCCCTCCCCCCAGCCCCTGGGAACTACCATTTAACTTTCTGTCTCCATGAATTTGCCAACTCTAGGTCCCTCGTACAAGAGGAATCACATAATTTCCTTTTCTTCCTGGTGTATCACACTCAACACAGTGTCCTCAAGATTCATCCACGTTGTGGCGTAGGACAGGATTTCCCTCTTTCTTAAGGCTAATATTCCACTGTACCGTCCATCCGTCGATGGACACTTGGGTTGTTTCCACCTTTTCGCTGCTGTGAACACGGGTGGACAGATATCTGTTCTTGCCTCTGCTTTCAACTCTTCTGGGTTTGTACCCAGAGGTGGAGTTGCTTGGTCACCTGGTAATTCTGTGTTTGAGTTTCTGAGGACTAGTTAACACGGGAGAGTTTTCATGCGTCCCAGGATTACACACTTCAGGGGAGGGCAATCCTCTGAAACATTTACAGCTGAGAAACAGTAAAGAAAGCAGCACAAGCACTCCGGGTGACTGCAGGTTATTGGATTGACATTGAACGTGAAGTCAGGAGAGCCGTGTTCAATTTCCTCAGACACGAGGGCCGGGATCTTCGTACTTCAGGTGTGGTGCCTGCAGCACGGTAGGCCGCCGAGGCGTGGAACACACCAAGAGTTCGGTGTTCAAGCCCTTGCCCACGTTCACTAGCTGAGTGATCTTCAAAAGTCCCTTCAACACATGGAGTCTGCTTTGTTTTGAATCTGTGAGGAGTTTGTGGCTAACAGTATCTCTCTACCCTGCCCACTCCATGTGGCACAGGAGGAAAAAAGCAAAAAATACTGGTAGAAGTGCTCAGTAAATGGTAAAGTAATACACCAACGTAAGGTAGTCTCTGATCACTAAAACCAACACTATTAACATTAGTGACGATCAAAGAAGTCAATAATATTGCTCAAATAGAACCAGATTGTTCTTACAGGGGCTACAGGTAGCAAATGGACAGCCTACTGATGTCCCCAGCTGCGTATCCATCCGCATCCTGGCAGGCAAGTGGACATCTTCCTCGTGGACCACTGGCCGTGGTCACCGTGTGGACCCCACCTGGGTCACCTCTCAGCTCACAGACTGGCCACTAGGGGCCAGCATGCCTCTCTCTTAGGACTTTCTGTACTTGTCACTGCACCCACCAGGACCACTCTGGAGCAGCTTCACCAACCACCAGAAGGATCCACGCAGAACCTAATGTCTGTTTGCATTCCTGACCTCCCTCCCACCCCCTCCCCCATCAGCGATGTCAGCCTCTTCTGTTTCCAGCCCTGCTCTCACCAGCATCTCAGGTTTGGTTGCTTTTCTGAAAAGCAAGAAACTGGATTTGTCTTCACAAACACATCAGTGACTTCAGGACCTACCAGAAATGATCCCCAGGAGCCTGAAAAGGGCACAGCACATACGAGATGTGCTGCCGAGGTCTCTGATGCCCTGAGAAGAGGGGGCGGGAGGGAGGTCCCTCAGGATTCACGTGCGTTCTCATCCATAAATCTCGGCGGAACCCTAACGTTCAATCCCATAGCACCTGACTCGCTTCTGGAGCTTTGGAAAAACAATCTGGAGCAAGAACTCTGGCACCAAGTAAGTCCACGCACGTGCACTCTCTCCTGGTGCAGCTGTTGGGTAGATTTCTGATCCCAGGTGACCCACTGGCTCCCCTCCCGGTTACAGGAGAGACTGACGCATTATTTCTCACCGTAACTCCTAACAGACAGGCAGACTTGATCGAAATCGTCTAGAGCACAATGACAATTCTACATGCAAACCTCACCATTACAAATTTTACGAATAGGAAATAAAATGATAAAAAAACTGTGTTTGAGCAAAAAAAGACCGAAGCTTCTCATTTCTACCCTCTAGAATTACTGCTGACTCCAATACACCAAACTGTGCAGTGACTCTGAAAGTAGGAAAGGGCCGTCCGTCTCCCCGCTGGCTCAGTGGTCCTCTCACCTCCGGGGCAACGAAGTTGGCTGTGTAGCAGGGGGTCATCAGCAGCCCATTCTCGGCTCGCAGCTGCTTGGCAAACCCGAAGTCACAGATTCGGATGGATTCGGGGTTTCCAGACTCGTCCATGTACAGAATATTGCTCGGCTTCAGGTCCCGATGAACAACCTGGCGAGGCAGGAGGAATTACGCCTAAGCTGGGGCCCAGGCTGGAGCAGGAGAGAGAAGCGGGGATGCACTCAGGAGAGAAGGGTTTATTTGGAGTCGTTTATTCTGGGCAGGTCCTGAGGCAGGAAGCAATCGGCTGGGATGCTCTAATCTCTGTAGGTCCTCCCCCCTCTCTTTCTCTCACACTGACACTCAAAAATCGAGGACCCCACCTAAGCCCCTCGGATGGTGAGTGAGTATTGGGATGAATAAATAAGTAAGCATGTGTCCAGGATCAGGCAGGCCCGCTGGGGCCATCACACAGAGAGACACTGGTGGTGAGCTCAGTAACACGGATGGAAGATTTCTAAAGATAAACATCTGCTGTGTGATGCCACGTTCCAGCGGGCAGGTGTCGGGCACCCCAGCGGGTGATGCAGACAAGGAGCCTCTGTCATGTGCACATGGCCAGTGGACAGAAATCCGAGAGCCGCATCTGTGCAGAGGGAGCTGCAGGGCGCTCTGAGCACCAAGGACGGGGCCAGCGGCACCTCAAAGCACAGCGGCTATTTAGCTATTTAGGGCACAAAGCGGTTACTTCTGAAGGGGACAGAGGCCGATTGTAAGAACATGTGGTGTGCCTGCATGTGGCTTGGGGCCCACGTGTCTCATTGTCCTGCTAATACCCAGGGAGAGGACAGAGAAGGGAGATTAAAGGGCCACGGCCGGCAGCCGGCTTACAGGGGCTCCGATGGCCGGGAAACCAAAGGCTTTGGTTCCAGGTCTACTGCCCCCGCCTCGTGCAACAGAAGCCAAATCTGCAAAACCATCATCTGAAGGGTTGCTTCTACGGTCTGACCGTCCTGGGAAATGACCATCGTGCGGCCCTGGAGGAATGTCCCGGTCAGACGGGGCTGCATTTTAAAAGCTGACAGCCACACGTGCACGGCTGGCCAGGGAAGCACTGCCGCTTCTTGGGAGGTGCTGAGAAGGTGGGGGTCCGGGGCTGAGGGCAAGGGGTCTAGAAGCACGGTGCTGGGTTAGAACCCGGCTCTGTGTGCAGCTTTGGGCGCGATACTCAAACCTTCTGTGCTCTGCTCTCCTCATCTGTGAAATGGGTGTGATCCAGAGCCTAGAACTGCCCAGACGAAGAACTTAGAGCAGCACCTGGAACCCTCAGCGGTCACTGTCATTTTATCACCATATTCCTCGGCACTGGTGGAGGAATTCAATTCTAAATAGGGCAATTGAAGAACATTCCAAATTTCCCTTTATCAAGCCCAAACTACTTTTTTGCTATACCTGGTCTCGGTGAATTTAATTTCTTGACCTAGCTCCTGGACACACAGCGTGTGTGTCTAAAATCATTTAGACCCAAAGAGGGACGGTTGTGATTCACAAGGAAGACGAGGACACCTGAGCTCCCAGCTCTTGAGCCCGTGGACTCTCAGCGCCCCCGGGTCCCGCTCTTCCTCTGTCCTCCTCCCGGCGGGGCTGCCCGGGGGACGTGGCCTTACCCCCTGGGAGTGGAGGTAGTCCATGGTCTTGGTGATGGTGCACAGCACGTCGCTGGCCTCCCGCTCCGAGAAGTACCTCTGCCGTAAGATACGGTCCAGCAGCTCCCCACCCCGCATCAGCTCCATCACCAGGTACACGAACTTCCCGTCGTCGTAGACCTGGGGGTGGGGCGGGAGAGCACACAGGCCTCAGGGACCTCGCGGTCACCCTTGCAGGCCTGCTGGCCACTGGGAAAGAGGGGCCACCCCGGCAGGGGCAGGGGGCGCGTCAGTGCATAGAGCCTGGAGTCTCAGTGCTCCCCTGGGAGCAGACACAAGACTTCTGTACAAAATGAGTGAGGATTTTCTAGTCATGCCGGGAGACGCTCTTCTTGGGAAAAAAACAGCGTTAATGATCTGCTGCTGGGCAGGGCATGGGTCAGCAGGGCTGAGAGCTGCATGGATGGATTTAGCTGCAGTGAACCCCGGTACTGCCCCGCCTCCGGGAGAGCGACGTTCAGAGACTGACAACGCGGATGATGCTGGCCCAGCCCCAGGTGGCAGCGCTCTCCAGGGCCGCGCTTTTCCAACCTTACCAAGAAGGCTGACAGGCCAGCCCGGACCCAGCAGGTCCGGGGTTGGTGGGGAGCCTGGCCCCGGGGGCCCTCTACGCTGCCGTGCCCTGTGTGGGGGACAAGCCCTGGGAGTCCGGGAGGAGAGGAGGTAGGAGGGCTGATCTGCTTTTATTTCAGGAAAGCAGTAGATAAAGAGAGCTTTAGCCATACTAGCGTTAATCTCCTGAACTTAAAAGACAAACCAAACCAGCAAGCTCTGGGTCTCTGTCAGGCCGATGGCCCAGCAGAGGGGCCGCCCAAGCGCTGAGAAGAACCAGAGGGAAACGGAGCAGAGCACCTAAATACGGTGACTTTCTAGCTTCCAAGTCAATGATTTCAGAACACATCACTACAACAATCTGGCTGGCACGGAGCTCAATAAACGATGTAAAGTTGATCTTGTTGTATTTATTTCTGAGTTTATGATCAAATGCCCTACTTTCGAGAATGTGCCCAGGGTGACATCACTCATCCCAAACACAGTCAGAGCTCTTCGGGAGTTTCCAAATTCGCTGATTTCTGTTTGTGGATCTTCGCATACACACGACAAAGGAAACAGCAAGGGGACTGATCTCGTGCAGGGGAGCTGACTGACTCTGACCCACAGGAATGCAGCTGGGCTTCACTTTAAGCTTTGTTCACACAAGGCCTGTTTCACGCTTTCCTCAGAATTGAACTGGCATTTGGAAGGCCTCTTACTCCAGGCATTTACGGGGCCCGAAGGAAATTGAGGTGGCCCCAGTATTTTGAGGTTTTGCGTTCATGATGCTGGGATCACTCTGGAGTTGGAGAGGAAGACAAGGCTCTCTCCCCTGCCTGACCCCAGAGGCCCAGCCCTAGGCCCCTATGGATGCTGCCAGGTGCATCCAACTGGCTCCAGTGTGACTGGTCCCTGCTCCCTTCCCCTCTTTCAGGGACAAGGGCCACAGATCGCTCAGTCGGGAAAGCAAAGGGAGCTGGGAGGGGCTCCGGATCTGGAGTCTCAGAGCTGGAGCCCATCTCATGGGCCCCACGCTCTCCATGACAGCGAGGTGAAACACACCTGGATTAGAATCCACACCAGCTCTCTCTCCTCTTTCACACGTGCGCATTATGTGATTTGGGAGGAGTGGGGTGCCATCAATGGGATGTGAATAAACGGCCCGGCAGGTCGGGCTACCCAGCTGCCGGGTGACCCTGAGGTGTCCGGGCAGCAGCCCCCTCCGGCTCCGAGCTCCTGGGTGCTAGGAACAGCAGGTGAGCCGAGCAGCCAGCTTGCACCAAATCAACGGTGGCTTCTGGTGCCAGCCGGAGAGACACAAAGCGCAAGCGACACCACTGTTGCACGAAGGTGCTTACGTCTTTGAGGGTGATGATGTTGGGGTGCTGGCCGTACCGCAGGAGGATCTCAATCTCTTCCGACGGGTCCCTTTTACTCTTATCGATGATCTGAAACAGACAGAGGTGGACGTGAGGCTTCCAGCTGGCGCCTGCGGCTGGGGCCCTTTCCGCCCCTCCTCCCCTCCGGCTCAAGCTCAACCAAGATAACCCACGACTGCCTAGAAATTCACGGCAATCCTTGCTTTCCCAGGGAGAAGAGACTGACATTAAAAAAAGAGAGCATCTGCCTCCAGATACTACGTTTCAGCTATGACAGGGTTGGATGAAAAGGGTGGGTTTGGGGAGCTCACACAGGCACCACCGAAAACAGAAGGTGCTCCTCCACCACTCGCAGCGCAGGCTCTGGGTTGGCGGCCTGCGCCCCCTGCTCGGTCCAAAGTGGGCCTCCGGCTGCTGTGCGTCTCTCTCCCTGTTTGGTGGTCACACGCCGGCAACAAAGTGAGACCCAGCGTGGTTCTCACCAAGAGACGCCGCGGCGGCGTGTGTGCTGAGGCTGCGCTGTGACTTACACATACGGATGCTCCTTCTGGCTCCCGTGTCTCCTCCTCCTGGCACGTGTAGCCCAGGTCTTAGGATGGCAGATAAAATCCTCTTACCCCATGGAAACAGATGGCTTCCAATCACAGGGTGTCATGGATGAAAGCCCACCTGGAAACAGGGGGTCACCTGTTTGGTGGATAGTGACTAAAACCCCTGGGGATAGCTTCCTGGGCCCCAGCTCCTGCTTCTTACGGGCTGGGGAGGGGACCCCACTCAGGCGAAGGCTACAGCACGTGTGTGGGAAACGACACTCAGAAGAGGAGGATCGTTTTGGTGCATTAGTTTCACCCAAGTTCAAAAGCTTCGCCATGTGGAGGACTTGCAGCCACTTCACTGCTAGAGCGTGAGGGAAATTCACTTTCTTCTTTAGATGAACTAAATGCTCGGGTGGCACAGGACCCAGCGTTGGAGCTCTGCCCGCCCGACGCCCGGCCGCCCCTTCACTGCAGTGGAAGATGGTCGTGGTGCCCGCGCTCCTCTCAGTTTTAAACCCACTGCCAGGCCCTGACGACATCGGCGCCCGGGACCGTGAGCCCCATGACACACGTTGCTCAACAAGGAAAAACCCAAGCTTCCTTTTTTTTCCTTAAAATAAATTTATTTACTTTTTGTTTATTTTTGGCTGCACTGGATCTTCGTTGCTGCGCGCAGGCTTTCTCTAGTTGCGGCGAGCCGGGGCTACTCTTCACTGCTGTGTGCGAGCTTCTCATGGTGGTGGCTTCTCTCGTTGTGGAGCAAAGGCTCTATCTAGGAGCGTGGGCTTCAGCAGTTGTGGCACGTGGGCTCAGTAGCTGTCGCTCGTGAGCTCAGTAGTTGCGGCACGCGGGCTCTAGAGCACAGGCTCAGTAGCTGCGGCTCACGGGCTTAGCTGCTCCGCAGCATGTGGGATCTTCCCAGACCAGGGCTCAAACCCGTGCCCCCTGCACTGGCAGGCAGATTCTCAACCACTGCGCCACCAGGGAAGCCCCAGCTTCCTTTCTTGACACAGCTTTCCTCCTTTTGTTACTAAAGTGCTAGCTAGGACACTGGGATTACTTCTGTTATTGACAGAAGCCAACACACAGTGCATCCTTCTAGAGGAGATTTTTTAAAAGGCTCATTCAGTGGGTGGTGGAGGGGATGCCTTAACACGTGGACGCCTAGGCGGCCGTGGGGCAGATCCTTACACTGCCTGGATCACATGTTGACCAACAGGGTTCTAGGACCGTCTCTGCCCCAGCTGCCTGCCGGGCCATTCAATCCCTGGGCTGCGATCCCTTTGCAATTTGAGAAGGTTAAAATCATTAGTGGGTTTTTAAAAAAGTTAGTGGTAGATTCCTTTTTTTTTTTCAAATAAAATTTCATGATAAAGGAGATGTATTTTTAGTATAAATCACAATAGAACAGGATGCAAGATAAACAAGAAGGAGGAAGCCTTTTCTCTATGCCGATGGCCCAGAGCAGGGGGAGGGAGCAGTTATGGGACCAGAGGGGCGGCTGCACGGACAGGGCACCCACAGGGGCTGGGGGCTCACCCTCCTGCCTCCTGTGGTGTCTACCCCAGCAGAAGCGACTGGAAGCCAGAGGGCAGGCAGGGTGGGGTGATGGGGTCCCTAGCGGGCACAAAGGAGAGGGTGGGTGCCTGCCTGGAAGGGAGGCCCCCGGGGAGTGGAGCCGAGCACGGGCTCCTGCACCTGCCCAGCCGGCCGCTGCCTTTCCTATAGTCTGGGCAACGTGGGACCGACACACAGCAGCAAGTTCTGTTCAGACCCAGCGTTTTGATCCTGACTGTTGTCAGCAAAGGCTGGAAGCTTTTATCCACAAATCTTTTTCCGGGATTGTTTCGGGAGAAGAGATACAGAGTAGTGAGGTGTGATGACTGGTCCCTGAGCACAACGCCCAGGTCTGTGGGGTACAGCAGAGCCTGGGGGCGGGGTCTGAGCACATTGTTCAGACGCATCCAGGAAGGAATTTCTTCTCCGTGGGGTCCATTTCTTGGGACTGCTACTGTGGGATTGGCTTCTACTTCAAGCGAGCCCTGGTTAATCGAGTCCTTTATTTTGAGAACACTACTGTTGTATAATCTTGCTTATGCAGCAAAACCGAGGGAGGCATTCTCAGCAAACATGTTCACCTGCAAGGCCTCCTCTCTCCATGCCGATGCTCAAATGATGCTGACGGACCACGAGCAGGGAGGAACGGTGGATCTGTCCTCACCTGCAGCAGGAGGCCACCCACAGGTCAGCACCCAACGGGGCTGGCAAACCAGACTCACGGGGCTGCTGTTTGACAAGCTGTATTATTTCCATAGTCCGTGAAGCAAGTCTGGCCCCAACAAAGGATGGCAGACAACGTGATTCTCCCCAGCAGGTGAAGCGTGCAGGTGGGTATCGGTACATCCTTAATCCTGGTGGCTGAAGGCGGGGGCAGGACTGGTCCAGACTTCACTACCATCCACACACTATCCCCTCTGCCTTTTGGTCTCTGCGTTTCCCCATCTTCCTCTTCCCCATCTCTCTCCAGCACAGGCTCTCCTCCCGGACACTGAATGGCGTGGGGCTTCGAGGTGGACAAGAGGTGGCCTGAGCTCACAGGCTGGCCGAACACCCTCCGGAGGCGGGCGTTTCTGCTGACGTGCAGAGAGGATGGATACATTTGACACGAGAGGAGTAAAAGTCAACAGATACCCTCTCCTGTTCAATTACTTTAAACAAATGACACAGAGAAAGGACTCCAAGTTTTCCTGCCGGAAAAAATTAAAATTTCCATGCCAATCAGTTTTCCTTCTAAAAATAAGCTCTATTCACGTCAGGCATCTGTCAATTCCATTGCTTTTTCTGGCTGACAAATTACATACACAGTAGGAAAATGAGCCCAGAAATGCAATGTAATTGTCAACGGTCTGCTGTGAATACAAATTGGGGCTCCTTCTGGAGACAGCCAGCCCAGATTCAGCCTTGGGTGTATCAGCCACACTTCACTAGAATTAAGGACTGCATGACACAGACTCTTGTACAATTTCAAGGATCTCGCTTTATTTTTACCTGATTCTATCGCTACTTTAATAACACAAAAATCTGCTCCTGAAAGGACACGCAGCTGTGCTTCCTTCCAGGAAAACGTGGCCATGGCTGGTGACATCCATCCATCCCTGAGTGAGCCTCTCAGACAAAGAAGGGGGGAAACGTGCAAGTGGAGCTTTGAGTGAAGAGCAGTGTGTGTCTGTATGTTGGAAGATAAAACAGGCCACCAGGAAAGGCTACAGCGACAGAAAAGCTCCCTTAGTTTCTGATTCTTCAGTGACATTCCCCTTTTTGCTATGGCTTCTGGTTCTGTGATCACTAAAATCCCTACATGGCTGGATTGTGAGTTCCCTGAGAACAGGTTTGTTTTTGCCTGGAACCTAGCACTGCGTCTGCCTCGGAAAAAGAGTTAATAAAAAATTTGTAAAAACGAATGAAAGGAACTGGTTACTGAACAGGGGAGCCCCTGCAGAATGAAGTGCATTCTAGAGACCAAAAATGTTCTTTGGAGCAGTCGTACTGCCCACTCGGACAATAAAAAAGCCAAAGAAGGGGATGAGGTGATTTCGAATTTGAAGAAAAGCTCCTGATTTATATATATTTCTCTCTCTCTCCTTTCTTTCTTTTCTTTTTTTTTTTTTTTTTTTGGCTGCACCACTCAGCTTGTGGGATCTTAGTTCCTCGAGCAGGCACTGAACCCAGGTCCCGGCAGTGAAAGCGCGGAGTCCTAACCACTGGACGACCAGGGAACTCCCGATATTTTTCTCTCTTAAATGACACTGGTCCTCGACACCACCAAGCACCATAACGGGGGTGTGGAGACAGGAAATGAGCTGCGAAGCATGTCAGGGGTTACAAAAGCCCTAAAGAAGGTACTGAAGGCGAGAGGATCACATCGTGGTCAGAGATCAGCACCCAGGCTGGGGAGGAAACTTCTGGACTCAGGGAAGAGTGTGTCGCCCTTGTGGGAGAGGGCTGGGGACAGAGGAGGGGCCTGAGGAGCTCCAGGAATGGGGCTGTGAGGCCCTGCTGGCCACTGCAAGGATCTGGGCTCCATCTGAGCGAGACGGAAACCACTGGAGAGGGGGGTTTGTGCAAATGGCAGTGTCCAGAATACGCACCTGACCGTGTCAAGCCACAAAGACCTAAAACCGAAATAAAAATGAAACCTTGTGCCATTTTTGTAAAGTGAGTACAGAACCTTTCATGAAATAAGAATATTAATTATCTTTTCCTTCCAAATACACCTCTCCCCTTTGAATCCTACTCTATCACAGTTACTTTCTGCAGTTCATCATTGATTCCATTTCAGTCTTAGTTTAAATGACAGGTGCATTAATGCCTTGGCATCTACGCAGCATTCCGTCACGCTTATTTCAAAAGTCCTATACAGTTGCACCTCCTACCACTAGCCTCTGGGGCTGGCTATGAAGACAGCCCATGGAAATAGCTCCGAGATCTTAGAAACTAGGGCACATCTGTTCACTGGGATGTGTCTGAGAGAACCTCGCGGTTTTTCTCATTCAGCCATCCTAGCCCAAGGCAGGTGCACTGGGAGGACACCCCCAGCAGGTGGAGGAGGGCGTCAGCATCCTGTCCTCTGAGGGCAGATTCTCCCGGTGGAGGATCCCTGGCAGCCTGATGGTGTTTTGCCACAGCAGAAGGGAGGGACCAAGCCTAGGGACCCAGACTCTGAGTGAACCCACACTTACTGAGTCGCTATTCCATGTAGGCACTGCCCTAAAGGTTTTGTTAAGTGGTAGCTGGAATTGGTCTCACTAATTTAGGACCTGCGCATAAATATGCAGCTGAGAGCAAACGCAAAACCAGTGATCTTGTTGTCTGGGAATATACCGGGGTAGGTTGGTTTAAGTATATCGGTTAAGTTTAACTTAAATGCAGTTAATATGATGACAGAATAATTATTCTCCAAAATTAGGTACTTATAATAAGACAGACATAAACTTAAAAGCAAAACACAATGGTATTTCCAAGAATGTGAGACCCGCTGTATCCCATACTCTTGAGTTTGGAGGCTGACCATTAAGGGCTGGCACTGCCGTCCCCTCAGAAGGACCGCACTTGGATTCCTGCCCCTGCACAGAGGGTGGGAGCCGCTGTGCTCTTGGTCCATTACCTTCTTGCTGCCAAAACAGTGAGCAGAGGCTCAACAGTAGAGGGAAAACCCTACCTCATCTCCAGATACCAGCTGCTGGAACTTATCTATATAAGACACCCCTTTAACTCTATGCTTTCGGCTGGGGTTCCCAACCTCGGCACCCAGACATTTTGGCTGGGTGAGTCTCTGAGGCGTGTGGGCGGGCGTCCTATGCAGGAGGCAGGGCAGCACCCTGGCCTCTGTACACCACATACCAGGAGCGACTCCCGCCCCAGGTGTGACAATCAGAAGGTATCCAGACACTGCCAGTGTCCCCGGGGTTGGGGGCAAAATCACCCCGATACGACGGCCTCAGGCAAAGCCCGTGTACTCGGGCTGCAGTGCTACAGACCACTGGGGACTTGCTCTCTTTCCGCTGCTCTGTACTCAGTGGGGAAGCTCCTGAACCCTCTCCATAGCTGGATGGAGGCCCCGACGGGATTGTCTCTCAAAATGAAACAGACACCGTTTTCCATCCAAGAATTTGCAGAGCTGGGTTTGCAGACTGTGGTGGCCCAGAGAGGTGATGCTAAACTCTAGTGGCTGAGTCTCAATGGGGCTTTGGCGGAGCTGAGATCCACTCTCAGCCAAGTCACTGAACGGCACCCTTGGTTCCGTGTTATATTCGAGAACACGCTGAGCCGTGCAGTTTCTTAGCTCCTCCATCAGTAAGTGGGGTACTGCTGCCCATCAAGATACAGAGTAGAAAAAAGCCCAAACACATTTCAGCTACGTTCTACCCGGAAATCGCTGGAAAGGGAACAGAATAGTGACCCTAGGCGGGTTACAGCAGTTTGGGTAGCAAACGGGCTCATTCTAAACACTCTTTGCCATGGCACTCCTGCCAGCTCTTTCATCTTTGAAGGAAATCTGCCCTCGGATGGATGAACCGACCTGCAGTGAGCAGCTTAAAACGTGCCCCGAAACAGCCCTGGGTCCCGGGGCACTCATCTCACTGGAAAGTCGCTGCTTCTTCCTGTGCTCGGGTGATTCAAGCATCTTCCAGACAATGAATCATGATCCACCAGAGTCTCGGAGAGGATGAGGGAAATCCTTGTAACATCCACCTGTCCAGTTCACCCAGGGAACTTCAAGGTCTTGTAAAACAGAAACAGGACACCTGGCTCTTTCTTTCTCCATCAGTTGCAGCCACAGTTCCTGGCTTTGCTGCCAGAGAGGCCGGGGCTGAAATTCCCCAGAAATTCCCATCGTGGGGTCTGATCTTTGGGGATCGACTTATAAGCCACTTGTTGACAAAGCTGATTCAGATGGTGTCTTTTTGTGAGAGCTGGATATGGAGACATAATACACTATTGCCTTTGTCTGGGGATTTATTTTCAGACACCTCCTAGTATCAGGCTGTTTTCTAGAAAGGCATCAGGGTCAGCGAGCTTGCCAAACACTAGACGGGTTTCTTTGCACTCAATGGAAGCTGCAATTGTTTCTAGGACTGCTGCTGGTCACCTGATAAACTGTCTAAAGAAATTCTGCGAGAAATGACACACGCAGAAAGAATTTTAAGATGCCTATATGCACGCTTATGAAGTATGTGAAATATATTTAAAGTAAAAATGCAATTCTCTCGTCTGAGGCAGGACTAGGGTCTCCTCTCCACCACTGGCTTGTCTGGATACAGGAGAGGCATCATCTGAGCTCCCCTACAAACTCTCCCAAGGATGGGGAAAAATAAAATTCCTCAACGATCCAAATCCTGAAATACATCAGACCCACATGCCAGTGGCTCCACTGCAGTCTCAAGTCCCCTCTCCCAGGAATTTTAAATCGTGCGATGTTTCCTTCCGTCACCCGCTCCTCAGCGTGTTCGAGACACTGGGCAGGCTGATGACCATGGACCCAAAGGACCCACACACTGAGCCTTCCTCCAATGTAAACATTCTTTTCTGTTTGAGGAAATCAAGATAAACTTGCCAAAAAGCCACAAATTCCCAACCCATAACTCAACCAACGGGCCTGCGTTTTTTGGGGCTGGTGACTTTTTTTGACAGGGCAGAGCATTTCCTCAGGGCCAGAAGCAATGGGCAGACA
>RJWK010003802.1:0-62389 GCA_004363435.1 Platanista minor | reverse complement strand
TCCTGGGCACATCCTGTCCAGCTCTGGCTTCTTGTCCCCAGGCTTCTCTGTTGCCTTGACCTGGTACATTAGTGAAGGAACTGCTCTGTGCAACCCAGAAGTGGGAAAGTACATGGGAGCCTCTAAATAAGTTCTTCCCCTTTTGCCTTTCAGTACAGAGTTCTAAGACATAGTTCTTAAGACTCCTTAGAGGATGCTGCCAGAATGAAGGACCACTTGCCCGCAGCAAAGCTCAACCTGATAAGGTATCCTTATATCAGCTTTTTCTCGTTCCTTGTCTCACTCTTCTGGTCCTCGACTCCTGCTCCTTGGAATTTCTTCTTAAAAAGCCTACCTACATATTAGTCTTTGCCTAAGTCTCTGCCTTCAAGGGAACTCAGGGTAAGACCACTGGTACTAGAAAGAGCTACACAGACCAGAGCCTCAAGACGGGACCGTGGAGTTCAATGAAGACCCCACTGCTGGGGGTAAGGGGGGTAGTGGTAACTCCTGGCACGTACTAGCTTCACAAATGCTACTCTTCTCCCCTGTGGTAGACTGGGACAAGGTAGAGGTAGAGGGTGACGTATGGGGTTGGGTGGTGGCTCCGGTCTTTGAACATGTGGGCAGTTGGCTGATTTTGTCAATATATTTTGCAAGTCTTGAAAAAAGAAACTGAAAAGGGTCAAGTCAGCCAACTATCAACTCAGGGCTTTCTGTGAAACCCAGAAAGCCTTCCATGCCACGTATAAGGAGACTCACACCTCGTAGCCACAGGCAGACTGTTGAAAATCAGACCCCAAGGACTAACTGTAGCAGTGACAACACTACACAGGTGACTAAATGCACAACCTTGGACTATCTCCTATGTGACAATAATAGGAAAAGAATGGGACCCTGAGACCCACATAGGGACCTTTGGGTGGACAGGGAGGGAGGCTTTTCCTGAAACCTTGTGGAAGGCAAGAGAAGCTCCACCCCAACCCCTTGCCAGAGGAAAGAAACCTGACCTTACTTAGAGACTCTGCAAGGACCTCATCTGAGGCAGGTGTCTTTCAGTACGACTCTGCTCCTCCAAGATATGTGCCCTGTCTGCCTTCATCCTGTCCTGGCCAATATCCAGAGCCCGGTCACAGGCAACTACAGCTGGACAGCACATCCCTAGACGGGGCGATGGCCAGCAGGAAATAGCTTCCACGCTGAAGGGATGGCTGTGGAAAGGCCTGGCTGATGCAGACCTCAGAAAGCCGTGAGCACAGGTGAGAGTGGATTCTGAGGGAGTCCAGGCGGGCTACGGAGAGAGAGAATTTGTTGGCATGGGAGCACTTGCCTGTGAGCCGAGGGTCAAGGTCCTGTCAAAGCCTCCTCAGGGCAATGCTAATACCCTCCTGGGTCAGTGGCCCAGGGAAGGAGGCGGTGGATGATGGAGTGACTTTGGCAGAATCCCGGGGTCAGAAGACTAGTGAGGTGGGAACATCAGGCTGGAAGCACCACGCGAGCCTGAGGACAGTGACGTAGCCCTGCGCTGACGTGCTTTCCGAAGGCTCGTCTACAAAGTTCTGGCGGGATCAAGCACCAGTAGCCCATGGGGGTTATCAGCTCAATACAGCTCCTTGTGCTGGCTTCCCTCCTTCCCTATCTCACTTTCCTAGTCCCTAATTTCTGCTCCCCAAGATGCTTCCCACACAAACTCTCTGTGCAAAAGCTAAGAGGCTGCTTCCGAGGAGTGAAGTTCTAGGCGAGGTAGAGAATCCAGAGGCTGCTCCTGGTCCCGCCACTGACTCCAAACACCGACGCTTCCTACTGCAGCGTCCAGGACTCAGCTGGTCCTCAGCACGTGACAAATCACTCCTTCCCTTCTTTGCCCTTCCCCTGAATCAGTAAATTTGGATGGCGGTTAAGGGCAAACAACTCCTTGAGACAGAACAATGACCTCTTCTGCTCTGTGCCTACCCAAAGCCCCTCTGAACTCACTCTCCCTCGGCCCTGACTCTGCTTCCCCTTCCCCAGCACACAGTTTGCCTCGCTGGTCACTGTGTAGCCTCAGGATAACTGTGTCCCCCAGAGGGATAGAATCCCCTTCTGGGGAAATCAAAGAGCCGATCAGGAATTAGTCACCAGACTGTGTCACTTTGAATACAAGGAAGAGAGAAAGGAAAGGAGGTGTAGGAGTGGGGTGGAGGTGGACGGGCAGGGGAGCGGCCAGGAGAGGAGAGAGGCAGGAGGGTAGCAGTGCTGTGGTTGAGGAGTTCACACATTTGATTTTCTTTCAACATCACAATACATTTGCAAGGTGTTCTCCTGTCACACAGATGAGGGAGCCAAGGCTCGGGGTCCCTATCTTAAACACCTGATTCCTAAGCTAAACTGACAGCTAGCAGTTGCAGGTGGTGCCACCACAAGAGCCAGAGACAGGGCCTGATTAAGAATGAGGGAAACTGGGGCTTCCCTGGTGGCGCAGTGGTTAAGAACCCGCCTGCCAATGCAGGGGCCACGGGTCTGAGCCTTGGTGCGGGAAGATCCCACATGTCGCGGAGCAACTAAGCCCATGCGCCACAACTACTGAGCCTGAGCTCTAGAGCCAGTGAGCCACAACTACTGAGCCCGCGAGCCACAACTACTGAAGCCCGCGCGCTTAGAGCCCATGCTCCGCAACAAGAGAAGCCACCGCGATGAGAAGCCCGCCACACCACGGCGAAGGGTAGCCCCTGCTCGCAGCAACTAGAGAAAAGCCCGCGTGCAGCAACGAAGACCGACACAGCCAAAAATAAATAAATGAGGGCTTCCCTGGTGGCGCAGTGGTTGAGAGTCCGCCTGCCGATGCAGGGGACACGGGTTCGTGCCCCGGTCCGGGAAGATCCCACATGCCGCGGAGCGGCTGGGCCCGTGAGCCATGGCCGCTGAGCCCGCGCGTCCGGAGCCTGTGCTCCGCAACGGGAGAGGCCACAGCGGTGAGAGGCCCGCGTATCGCAAAATAAATAAATAAATAAATAAATAAATGGGGAAAATAAATGGGGTAAGCTGTGATAAAGTGAGAGAGTGGCATGGACATATGTACACTACCAAACGTAAAATAGATAGCTAGTGGGAAGCAGCCACATAGCACAGGGAGATCAGCTCGGTGCTTTGTGATCACCTGGGTGGGTGGGATAGGGAGGGTAGGAGGGAGGGAGACGCAAGAGGGAGGAGATATGGGAACCTATGTATACGTGTAATTGACTCACTTTGTTATAAGGCAGAAACTAACACCATTGTAAAGCAATTATACTCCAATAAAGATGTAAAAAATAAATAAATAAATAAATAAACTGAAAAAAAAAAAAATAAACAGGAGGATGTTGCGAAGGTTAAAACAAAAAAAAAAAGGAATGAGGGAAACCAAGCAGACCAGATACACAGATGCCTTAGGCCTCTGCCTCCTTCACACCTGGATTTATTTGGAAACACCAAGTTATAGGGGAACTTCATCGAACTGGAATGCAGGCAACCAGAATATTTTCATTTTTCCCTCTGCTTAACAAGTAATGGTCACCAAAAAGTATAGAGGGAGCAATTTCCAGGGGAAGAGGGCACAAAGGCTGTGAAGAGAAGCACCGGCTTCACTGGGCCCCGAGCTCTGAGCACCAGGATGAGGCAGCCCAGAACCAGGGCAGAGGACCAAGCCAGCTGCTGTTGACAATACAATGAACTTAACCACGACACCCCAGGCAATGGGACCAGAACGCCTTCAATTGTTCTGCTTTGCTTCTGGAAGGTCCAGGGCGTTACACCACCTCCCTTTGCTTCCCTGCTAAGATCTTCGCCCAGGAATTTCCACCTATACCAATGAAACAGCTTATTTCTTCCTATACTATATTGCTTTCTCAAGGTTCCTGCTGAAGTCCTCCTAACTCTTCGCCATTTCAGCATTCTTCTTTAATGTCAGGTCCTTTGTAAATTGTACGTTCTTTCCCCATTTCCAGTAATAACTAAGCTTCAAAGACTCATAATACCCTAGAGCTGAAGGGACCAAATTTTTTTTTAATTCAAGAAACAATTATACAGCATTTACCCTAAGCCACACACACGGATGAATCCCTTGAAATTATTAACCTATTTAATAATACTCATAACAATTCTATGAGTAAGGTACAGTTATTATCCCCACTTTTTTTTCAGATGAAGACCCTGAGGTTCAACAAGATTAAATAACTTACTTTGGGTCACACAACTAGAAAGTGGCAGAGCCAGGAAGTCTGGCTCCAAAATCCGTGCCTTAAAAGAAGTCTTAACCTTAGGGATCATTTCACCCATGCCCTTCATTTTACAGAGGAGGAGACTCAAACACACAAAGCTAAGTGATTTGTGCAAAGATAAGGTAGACTGTGGGCTGGCATGCAGGTTTTCTGATTTCCAGTTCAATGTTGTTGTCCCCTATCCCATGGCTGGGCTCCAGAGAGCAGTCTTCACCTCTAGGCTACATTTCAACGATGGTTTCCCATGAGTTCAACTGACCCGTAGCTTTATAATATCATCATGGATCTTCATTTTACCAAGGTTGTGTAGAAACACATGGGACGTTGTTAAGGCTCTGCACCTAGTCCTTTGGGGCTTTAGAATCGGGTGATCCAGGTCCTAGGGCTTTCTGATCAGCTGTGGGACCCTGGCAGGTTCTTTTCCCTCTCTAGAAAAGTCTAGTTGGTGTATGGGAGGGTACCCTGCACACTGTAAGAAACCTATAAATCCTATAATTCCAATAATGATGATTAGTACTGTTAAAAGCATCATGTTTTACCCTTGATTTCTGCAGAGTTTGTGAAGTGTTGACGAGGATATAGTCTCAGATGGTCATTGTTGCTCAAGGCAGGAGGACCTTGTGCTGAGCTGGGTGTTGGGGGGATACGGGAGGCTGGGGGCAAAAGCTGGAAACGCAGCCGTGTTCCTGTCATTACCAGCTCTGGATAATAGTGGTGTGGGGCAAAATGTAAGGCTGTTAATAACAGAGAAACCGGGGGTCATGGAGACACACGTCTGCATGGCCCCCGTCCCCCAGCCCTGGGGCGCGTGCTTTCACCTGCTCTTTCATATCCGCCCTTACCGTAGCATCAAATGCAAAACTCAGGTCAGACTGATGCATTTGGTATTTCCGCTGTTTTCTCAGCCACCTCTGTCACCGGACATCGGGAGCCCTTCAAGGACAGGAACGCTTGTCTTTTATCTCTGTATCTACGAAGCCAGCAGCGTGGTTGGCGTTCAGGAAATGGTGGGTGAATAGGGAATGAATGAATGCTTTTCTGACTTCCTTGAATAGCAACCATTTTGCTTTTGCTCAGCAGCCCAGGACTCAGGGTGTTCTATAAGTAGCCCTCCCAGGGCTGTGGTCGGGCAGGACGAATATTGGGCTGGGGGAGTCAATGGAATTTTCAGGAAGTGTGGGAAGAGACAGTGAAGCCTGGAACTTTTGTAGATTCAGTTTCTGAGAAGCACTGTGTGGTAGTTCTCCAGTACTTCATCACGCAACCACCAAGGGTGCCCATAACTCCCTCTGCATCAGAATACTCTCCTATACATATTAAGAAACAAAAACTAAATCAAGTATTTAAAAAACTTAATCTAGCACTTTGTCTTGTGGCCACTTTAATCCCTAGGAGATACTCAGAGAGCTGTAGTTTTTGGCTCCAAAGACAATTTTAAGAAAGGAAGTGGGGATAAAGGCCCTGAGAGAGGCGATGCCAATTCACACATTCTTTGTGTATACTTCAAAATTGAGACTATTGAGAACTCCTTAATGACAGGAAGAAAGTATAAACTTGGTAGGGCTCCTACAGCACCTAGCACTGGCTACTCACACAGACAATGCTCAGTAAAAACTGGATATATGGATGGATGGATGGACGGACGGATGGATGGATGGATGGATGGATGGATGGATAGATGGATGGATGGATGGTGGACGGATTGATGGATGGATGGACAGAATACAACTTTCTACTGCCACCATTACCAACAGTCACCTGTAACTCGTGTAACTCTATAGTCAGAATAACCTAATAACCTACCATGTTCTTTCCCATTAATTCTCTCTGGACTTGTTTTGCACGGAACTGATATCTACTTATTGTCTGTTCTTTATTCAATCATTCAAAAGAAAACTCTGTCTCCCTCATCATCTAATAGTAAAACCCTCTACATACACCAGGGCCTTCTCACACAAATCAAACAACATAACACAATGGTGTTTACATTCACTGTATTGTGTCTCCATCTGAGTAAGAGATGAAATCAGAGATGTAGTTAAAGTCTAAGACAGATGCTTTCTTTCTTCTGTCATTCATCTGGCACTAGCTATCGTGTTTCAAAACAAAAAAAGCAAAGCATGGGGCTTCCCTGGTGGCGCAGTGGTTGAGAATCTGCCTGCCGATGGCAGGGGGACACGGGTTCGTGCCCCGGTCCGGGAAGATCCCACATGCCGCGGAGCGGCTGGGCCCGTGAGCCATGGCCGCTGAGCCCGCGCGTCCCGAGCCTGTGCTCCGCAACGGGAGAGGCCACAACAGTGAGAGGCCCACGTACCACAAAAAAAAAAAAAAAAAACAAAGCATGCTAACAATAACCTAGCATTCGCTCCTTACCTGGGGTAGGGGAGGGGCTAATGTAAATTGGTCTCTGCAAGTCCTTTCATCTGTCATAACTCTTTGTCCCAAATAACTCATTGCCATTCCTACAGCTGCATCTGGTTGCTCAGGTCATCTTCACCCGTGTCCAAACTCCTTCTCAGAGAACTTTATTCCTTCTGTCCCTCCCGCTTCTGTGTAATTCCCTGTCTGCCCCAGATTTTGAGTGACAAAGATTTCCAAGGCCAGATAATTCTTGGGTTGGGAAGAGGTGACTCATGGAGAGACAGTCTTGGAAGAGAAGGGGAGGAAGAGCATTAGAGAGGAAGCTTGGGGCAGCTGCAGAGAGGATGGTGCCCAATGAATGACCAGAGGGAAAAAACATGGGAGAAGGACAATAGAATCTGGAGAAAAAAACTGTTCCCCACATCTCTTGCTCATTCCAGAACTTTCAGAAAAGAGGTGAAGAGATGGAGAATGGGTTTGGGGAAAGTAATCCTCTGTTCTGTGACAGGATTCACTTTGTTACTCAAGGGAAATAACCGACAAGAGAAGAGAGAGACAGAAAGAAACCAGGAGTAGGGTGGGCGAGACAAAGAGGAAGACATATGGGGAGGGGGTGGAGGAGAGAACACGGAATGCAACGGGAACGCTGTTGGAAACAGAAAAACCGCCCCCAGAGGAAAATGCCAGCATCTCTGGGCAAAAATCTAAACTGTCATCACATGCATCTCTGCTCTCAGAAATATACACATTTTTTTCCTTTCAAGATGAGTCCCCACTCCTACATCAGGAGAACACTTCAAACCGAGAGACTAAGATAATTTCATTCCTGCTATCGTGTAGCACTTCCAGGCCCTCCCCTGGCATTCTCCATAAATGTGCCATCACCACCCTTTAGACAAATCAGTGCTGGGAGCCCAGGGCAGGGAAGGTTCAAGGGGTAAGTCCTTGTCTAGATTTCATATAGATTTTACCTCTTACAAAACTGGAGTGGAAGAAACCTGTCCCTCTTGGAAAAAAAAATGAGGGAAAGAAAATGCAATCCTGAATGTTTACACATTCTAAATACAGTTCTTCATTCAATTCTCCGTTGTTAATGTCAATAGAGCAGGGACAGTCCAATAAAACAAGTAGAATAAGACAATAATAGCAACACCAATGGCTACGTTTTTCGAGCACTTATATCAGGTCCTCTGTACCCACTTTGCATACATTCTCATTTAACCAGTATGAAGACAATAGGAAGCCTTTAGTGCTACCCATGTTTTTACAGATGAAGAAGCAAGCTCAGAGGTTGCTCAGCTGGTAAATATGGGGCCCGGATGTTGAGAGACCCTTCTGGCGTCCTATATCGTGCAAGGGCCTAAATTTTATTTTACCAACAGTCAATTTTAAGCTCCTTGCCCACCAACATTTTCCTATACCTGGTAATGGAGAGAAAATGGTTGAATCCTTCCCTTCCCTTTAATTTTTTCCCTGTGCTATTTACAGAATAATAAAATGAGCTCAGCGTCCTTCAACCCCACCGTCTTGGCCAGTCGGATCACCCTTCATCAGAAATTAGGCAACCGACCTGAGTAATCAAAAAACTAAATAATCAATCCCTGATCAATGGTAGTTAATGGTAAAAAAGAGGAAATAAAAGCTATGTATGGACCACATGTGCCTGCCCTCTCCACCATATTGGACACTATTGATCCCTTTTGCTTTCTTTTTTTTTTGCGGTACGCGGGCCTCTCACTGTTGTGGCCTCTCCCGTTGCGGAGCACAGGCTCCGGACGCGCGGGCTCAGCGGCCATGGCTCACAGGCCCAGCCGCTCCGCGGCATGTGGGATCTTCTCGGACCGGGGCACGTACCCGCATCCCCTGCATCGGCAGGCGGACTCTCGACCACTGCGCCACCAGGGAAGCCTCCCTTTTGCTTTCTTAAAGGTCATTTCTTTCGGCTTCAGTAGCCTGCCCTCTACAGAGCTGATCACCACAGCCTCCCTCCCTGTATCCACCGGCCTGTGGCCTTTGCTGAATATTCTGCCTCGTCCTCCCTCCAACTGTACTGGGTGTCCGAGGCTCAGCCCGAATCTCATTTTCCCGTTCTCTACGTACTCTTCTTCTGAAAGAGCAGGTCTTTTCTCAGCCGGCCACTGACAGTTGTATCAACACTACGCTGATGAATTTCAAACCTGTAACCTCACATTCCAGGCTCGATTAGCTGTAGACACTGCAAGACATGCTCACTGACATGTCCAGACCTCAGCTCAGAATTTAACATATTTTCTGTGAAAAACAGGTTTCTGCTTCAACTTCTCCACTTCCATTGATTCATCACCAGCCTTTCAACCTCAAAACCTAAAAGCCAGCTTTGACTATTTTATCTCCTGTATTATCTCTGTGTAGGACATTACTAGATCCTAAAACAGCATTCTTCAAAATTCTCTTGCGATCTCTGAGGCCGCCAAAATCCTGGCTCTGGTCACCTTGCATCTGGAGTAGGTCTGACCTGTCTCCCACCACTCTTCCCCCACCCTTTCATATAGTGGTATGGGATTAATCTTCTCAACACAACCATTTCATTGAGTCTTTCCTACAGTAACCTCTCAGGATAAAGTTAAATGACGTTAATCTCGCTTTCAGGGTTTTCCATAACCTACTGGTTAGCAGTCACACTCATTCAGCCCAAAGCAGGGATTCAAAACCTAAATAGGCTGTTTCTTAAAGAGAAGATTCTGAGGCAGAAAGATACCTCAGTGGTGTCGAATTCAACTCCTTTACAGAAATAGACCACGTATTAGCTAAAAGTTGATGTAATCCTACATTTTATTGATGCATGCTCCTTACCATGCTGCTTTTTTAATGAGATTTGAACAGACTCCATGACTTGATTAGGTTCACACAATTAGATGCCAATTTCCAATATGGTACCTTTCCAACTCTAGCCTTTCCAAAAAAATCAACTCTGTCCCACAGGGACCCCACGCTTATTCCCATTAGTTGTCTACAAGTCCATTCAGATGAAGTTGATCCCAGTATAACCCTCACATGAACATTCAGGGTCAAGTCCAAACCTTTGTTCATGCTATATCATCCCCACTTGGAGAAAGGTCGCCTTCCCTCGGGTCTCTGCCTTCTACATTCTTTGAAGTCTATAGGTCAAGTTCCTTTGCCTCCAATTCCTCCACAATGTTTCAAGGCTGCAGCTTCAACCTATGTAGATAACACTCCTTGACTGCAGCATATGAACTGTATTACCCATCTGAGGCACTTAATCATATTCTTACACTTTTTTTTTTTTAACATCTTTATTGCACTATAATTGCTTTACACTGGTGTGTCAGTTTCTGCCTTATAACAACGTGAGTCAGTTATACATATACATACGTTCCCATATCTCCTCCCTCTTGCGTCTCCCTCCCTCCCACCCTCCCTATCCCACCCCTCTAGGTGGTCACAAAGCACCGAGCTGATCTCCCTGTGCTGTGCAGCTGCTTCCCACTAGCTATCGATTTTACGTTTGGTAGTGTGTATATGTGCATGTGTCCTACACTCTTACTCAACAATTTTGTGTATGTAGCCTTTGCTTCTTCAACTAAACTCAAGTTCTGAAGAGAATTAGAACATGCCTTTTTTGTTGTGCTGTCCTTCACACCAACTATAGCTCCTTGCACAGGGTAGACAATGCACTATTTGTTAAAAACACAGACTCTAAGAATAGAACCTGAAACAAAGTCTTAAATAGATAATCCAGAGGCCCGGAGGAAATCAAATCCATAGATAGTACAAAGCTTAATTTTCCAATTAGCTTAAGTTAATTAACTGATTTTCAAATATTTAATAAGTGCCTGCTCTGAGCCAATTAAAGTGTCTAGTATTAAAATGTGATGGTGAGTGGAACAGACAGACACACTGCTGCCAACATGGAGCTGACAGTCTAGTCAGAGAAAGACACAAACGTTAAATGATCACATATGTGTGTGTGTGTGTGTGTGTGTGTGTGTGTCTAATTTAACTAGGACTGTAGGAAAAATGGGAAAAAGTGGACTGATTTGAAATATATTTTGCTACAGAACCAGTAAAATTAGAAAATTGACTAGATGAAGCGTTTGAGGGAGAGGAAAGAATCAAAGATGACTCGCAAATTTCTGACACGTGCAACCAGAAAGATAACTGTGCCATTCCTCTGAGATGAAGAAAAGTAGCGGAGGGCAAGGTTGAAGGGATTGTATCATGAAAATCCAAACTTCGGCATGCTGAACAGTTCATTAGTAGAACACTATCAAGTAAGGAAAAGTCAACAAGAAGCCCTTGCAGGCCCATGTCCTGACCTTTACCCTGCTCACCTTCAGACTGTGTTTCTTAAAAAGAAAACGCTCCACCCAAAATTGGGCCTGAGAAGAGGAAAGCAGAATCATGGAGCTCAGACGGCCCGGAATTGGGTAACTAGACTGTGAATTACTGCAGGTTACTGTTCGCTGAGGCTTGAAGAATACAGAATAAATCTTTTCAACCCAGGAAAATAAAATCTGGCCCATTTCTTTCTCTTTATCAAGTGAGTCAAAAGCTTAGCTGAACGGAAAACTAAAAGTAACCTGAGAAAAGACAGCTTCTGGTGTGTATACTCGCGCAAAAGGCAGGCTTAACACACAGGCCCTGACTCTTCATTTCCCTCCTGGTCCTTGGTCAGCTGCTGTATAATGCGTGCTAGGAATGAAGCCAAGGTTCTGGATTCCAAACCTCTTCAAGCTTTGATCACAGGGTTGGAAGAGAACATAGACGTTCAATACCTCATAAAATCAAAGAATCAAAGAACCTAACCTAATCAGAAGGAACACAGGGCTCATTTCTTTCCAAATTCTTTTCAGGCAATAATGTAAGACATTATTTTACAGATGAGGAAACCAAAGTCTGAAAAGGTAAAATGACTTGTAACACAGCTAATGGGTAGTAAAGCTGGGAACAGAAGCATGCTCTCAGCACAGTGCCCCTTTCACTCTACAGAGACCACATTGCTGCATGGTAAAGAGAGGGGCAGTCCTAGAAAAGCAGTCCCTTTTGGAAAGTAATTTGAGATCAGATTCTGAGAGCAGAAATTTGCTATCTAGGGAGGATGACTGCTAAGTATCAATTTGGCTACAAGAAGTCCCCATCAGTCCTTCATCACGTAAGCAAAATGATCCAAATGATATTTGAAAAATATAAACCTGAGAGCGGTTAAGATGATTTTTGTGATATGAAAGAAAAGGGACCTAGAACAGCATGTTATGAGCATCTGGGCACAAGGTAATGAGGGCAGTGGCTATGGAAAAGAATGACAACTTCGGGGCGCCATACAAGAATTATGGAGTCGGACTACTACATAAAAGAAGCAAAGGGCAGCGAGGAATCATTTCCAAGTCCACGTGTGACTGATTGGAAGGCAGAAGGCCATGTGAGCACTCTGCACATAAAGCCAATGTTGAAAACTAGTCCAAAGCCTACATTTCACTGCCAATGAATCAGAAAAATCACCTTCACACATGAAGGATAGCATATTGC
The DNA here is from genome assembly GCA_004363435.1 of Platanista minor. Lineage (NCBI taxonomy): Eukaryota > Metazoa > Chordata > Mammalia > Artiodactyla > Platanistidae > Platanista > Platanista minor. The sequence goes on along the minus strand of RJWK010003802.1, from coordinate 50,288 downwards.
ACTTTCAAAAAGAATAATCACTTTTTCACTCCACATGCATGGGCCCCACCTTTGATCTTTATTGATTCACTCACACTCTCGTTCAACAGCAAAAAAAAAATGTGTGAGTCTTCTAGGCACTGAGTCCTAAGGTGGCTACGAAAAATGAATGAGACAGTCCCAGCCTGGGGCGCGCTCAGATCTACTTTTAATTTGAACTGCTGGCACATCTAAGTGTTTGTTATAATAGCGGTATGAACGCAGGGCTATGGGAACACAAAGAAGGGGATGACTAATTCTGCCTGGAACTGTTAGAGAAGACTTCATGGAGGAGGTGACAATTGAGTTAGATCTTAAGGGACAGTCATGGATCCACCAAGGGAATTGAAAGAGGACTATTAGAGAGTACAACCCATGTGATGCCAGGAGCAGTAAAAACTGTCACATTTAGAGAATGGTCGGTCATGTCACTGGGTGTTGCTGGATCACAAGCAGGGTATGTTGGGGCCAGGCAGGGAGTTGGAAGAGGGAGGCAGTTGAATAACATAAGCCCAATCATAAAAGTTAGACCCAGATATTCAAGGTCTTTGATGGCTTGCTGAGAAACATATCACATCCAGCAGATAAAAGGGAACCATCAGAGACTGGTGGAAAAATTAGCTTTCTGCTCTAGATATCCAATTCTTCATTATTTGCAGCATACTGAAATCTTATTTAAATCAATGAGTCTTGGGTTCCAACTTCTTCCTCACCCCCAACTGGATTGGAGAAAGACCACTTTTAGCCACTTTGAGGTCTTCAGTGGCAACGGCTCCATCCATAAAAGCATGGATGCCAAGGTGATGGGCTTTCCATCAACCAAAGCAGCCACCAGACCTCAACGTCCTGGCAGATGCTTGCTGGGGCCATTGTCATTCTGATCAGGCCTTGTTTCTTTCTTCTTTGTAAAGGAAAGCAGAATATATTTGAGGGATTTTGAGCACGTACCCCCTTTCAGGAGCACACACCCCTTAACTGAATTCACAAAGGCAGGGTTTTCATTTTCTCAGCAAGGCATGATGCTGCTGCAGTGAACATACTGCTCTCCGGCCGTAATGCTTCTCTCTACTCCATTAGGATGGGCCAGCGCAGGCTGGACCAACGGCAAGTTCTGCGGGCTCTGTGATCATGCTCTCAGCACCCAGGCATTACAGGATCATGCCTCAGTCTCATTTATTTCTGAAACGTCTCTTCTCCCTCAGATATGTCTTGTTCCTTCTTTACATCTCCTGTCAATTTCTCTTCTTATAGACATATTTCCCTGCTGCTTACTAATAACCAGGGTGACTGATTCGACAGCTGGTATGACCACGTGTGGAGAAGCAGGATCCTCTCCCAGTGCTCAGAAGGAATGGGAGAGAGAGGCATTTTCCTATTCTTTTGGAAAAAAAATAAGCTCACAACCTGAAGCACGTGTCACTGCCAGGCTGACAGACTTAGCATGTGTGTCCTTTACAAGGGACCCAAAAGATTTTGAAGCCTGAACCAATGCTGTACTTGCTTTCTTTTCCCACTTTCCAATTTTACCTTTTCTTTGGACAAAGAAACATGTCTCAGTTTTCCCGACACTGAGACACATGAACTATCGTCTCCCACAGAAAAGAGGAAAAAGAAGCACCACTCAACTCCTGGTTGTACCCTCGGCCCCTCCAGGAGAGCATATGGAGTTTCTAGGTCACCCCTTTTTTTTTTTTTTTGAAAGTTCTCCAATTTACTATTTTTTTTAAAATTTGTTTTATTGAAGTATAGTTGATTTACAGTGTTGTGTGAGTCTCCGGTGTATAGCAAAGCGATTCAGTTATACATATGTATTTTCTTCTTCATATTCTCTTCCATTATGGTTTATCACAGGATACTGAATATAGTTGCCTGTGCTATGCAGTAGGACCTTGCTGATTACCCATCCTATACACAATAGTTTGCATCTGCTAATCCCAAACTCCCAGTCCATCCCTCCCCCACCCCCATCCCCCTTGGCAACCACAAGTCTGTTCCCCACGTCTGTGAGTCTGTTTCTGTTTCGCAGATAGGTTCACTGGCGTCATATTTTAGATTCCACGTATAAGTGATATCACACGGTTTTTGTCTTTCTCTGTCTGACTTACTTCACTTGGTTTGATAATTTTTAGGTCACCCTTTTGACTCAACACGTAAGACAGCACAGTGGGCTGTTCTGGGGAGATGAATCCTGGTCCACTTTTTCCTCGCTGCCTGAAGACAGCACCAAAGAGCCAGGATGAAATGAAGTTGACATGAGAACAATGCAGCAAGGAAAAGGAAACCCCTGTACAGTACAAGAAACATTAAGAAGGGTCACGGGTTCTCGGCCACTAAGTGCCACGGGTCCGTAATTGAGGTTCGCAGCGCAGGACAGTAGCTACACCCCCTTTTCTCTGCCCTTTACCTCCAGTGCAGAACCCAAAATTGTCTTGTGTGTCCCTGCCAAGAAATCCAGGAAAAAAAAAAAACAAACAACAACCTCTAAATACTTAGAAACAAACAGCTAAACACATAATCCTACTTATAGCACCAGTCACTGGGCATATGCAAAATGAAGATTTGACCGCACCTGCATGAGACATTCTCAATCCAACCTTGAGGAGCCAGCTCGATATTAGAACATGCCTGGTCGAGCCCAAAAGAGGTACACACGTTGTACAGCAATTAATAAATGCTTCTCCATAGTGATTAGTTCCTCCCTCCTCTTATGCTCTTGGGGTAGCGACACCAGAAGGCTCCATTTGATAGCCCAGATCTGAAACCTGGAGTTTGGGGGAGCACATGTGTTCTGCATTCATTCCCTCCTGTTCATTCAACAAAGCCCAAGTCTGATGCTGCAAAATGCCATGTGTTCAGCCAGGCACCTTTGTGATAAACATGGGAGAGATGGCAGGGTGGGTGGAAAACAGGGGTCAAGGCCAGTGATAACAAGCACCTAATAATCACCTACTTGGTAAGTGTGTCTGGAGACTGTCATGGTTCTCATTCACAAATCACAAAGAGCTTTGACAACAATAATGTAGCTTTTCTTTCTCTTCTTCTTATTCCTTTGGACAAACACACAGTTTATGCCATGCAGAGTCTTTAATTAGATGGATGGCATCACCCAGTTCTGAAGACTTCTGTCCTTCCCTCATATAATACAATTCCAAAGCTATGCCTCAGCCTAGCTTGCTTACTTGCTCACAGCAGTCAGATGAAACCACCTGCAAACCCACACCAGAACATTCTCAAGCCCAACGCAGTGGGCTGCCCTGCAGGAGAGCTCCCCTAGCTTCCGGGGGGAGAGCTGTAAGATCAAGATAGCCCACCACTTTTTTCTTATCTTACTTCTCACCCCGTGTCTTCCTGATTCTAAACTGTTTTCCCTTTCATTCTGTAGCCCTTTAGGGAGCAATTCCATTAAATGTAATAACAGTGTAGCAATACAAAGAACAGCATTTTCGAGTGCTAATAACTTTCATTTTAAAAACCACTTGTGTGCTCCAAAATTTAGCAAAGCCTCAATTTCTCATCAAGGCCAGCAGACATCACATTTGAAGCTTTAAAGTTCTGTTTCTTTTGCGTTTATAATCTAAGTACAGGGGAATTGAAATGCCATTTAAAGTCAGATTTGCTTTGATGCTCATGCTGCCAGCTTTACTGACGGAGACTCATTTCTGTGCGTAAAATAGACACACGGAGTACCAGCAAAAGTACCAAAAACCACATTAGGAAAGCATGACCACCTGCAGGAGGACCACCAATGTAGATACCTGTATGTACCCCTTCCAGAATTTCCTGTATTTACCTTTTCCAGAATTTAAATTTCATAGTGCTGATAAGGATCACAATTTTTAGGCTGGTCATCAGGAGAGAATTAAAGGGAAGAATTCTCCCATTAACGCCAAGTTCAAATTTATGCAAATGCTATCATTGCCTTTCACCCTATTCTGGTCACTGGGGCCACAAAAATGGCAGCAGACTTGAACTCAGTGATTTGCAACCCTGGCTGCCTTTTAGAATGAACTGGGCAGCTTTTAATATGTGTCAGTTCCCAGGCCCTCACCCTCTCCTGTCCACCTAAATCAGAATTTTGCAGGGTGGGACCCCAGGATCTGTACACAGTTTCTTAAACCTTCCTAGGAAATTCTAACACATGGTCAGGACTGAGAAACACTGACATAGGGAACTCCAAACACGGGGAATTGAAGACAGCATGGGAGCAAGTCAGCACATCAGCACTTCCCTGATGCTGTTAAATCAGCATCAGGTGATACATTTTAGAAGCCTCCCTTATCTGGAAAAGAAAAATGTTAACTTCTGATGATCAGAGCAAACACAGTTTAACATGAATTACCTCATTCTCCATTACTACCTCTACCCCCAGCTGCCCTGCGGCTGCTCTCAAAATGTCTGTGGGACGCAGGACTCATTCCCCCAGCAAGACCCAAGCTTCTGGACTGTTCCCCATGGTTCTGAGCACACAGTAGGTACCGACTGGTTTGTTCCTCGTGGCTGAGAGTCTGCAAAAAGCCAGTCACACGGAGAACGGTTCAGAACACACAAGTGTTCAACCTGGCTAGTCTGGGTTAATTTTGGCATCCGGGAAGGAAGTGCTTCCCTAAGGATTGAGCCGCTAGAGGCCGCTCTGAGGCAGAGCCTTGGTCAACTGTGCACCGAAGTAAATTCACATCAAAGGGAGAAGAAAGAAGGTTGCTGAGTAGACTGGGAGTCATGGCAACACCGCGGCTCCTATTTTTAAACTTGTTGGTGAGTGAGCACACAAAGTGCGTGTGTATTTGTCGGGGAGGGGATTCTGATCTCTTTCAAAAGAAAATTCTTTTATGAGGTTTTGAGTTTGCAGGTGGCTAATAATCCGTGACAATGAGATCAAAGAATTCAGCTGGAATCAGCGATATTAGAACAGTTCTTTTCTCTTCTTCCACTCCACTATCTTGTTCTCTATCAGAGGACACCCTTCATGCCTTGTGTCAGAAGTATCAGGAAATTCTTGATACTTTTAACAAACATATTCTGAAATTCTGATCTCGGTTTCTTAGGCTCATTCTGCTAGCCTCTTGAGCAATTCACTTTGTGTTACAAGAAAAATAAGTTCAAACCAGCAAAGGGAAAGAACTTTCTGTGGATGCCCCGCTCCTCGGGAGGACAAGCAAGTGGACGGTGTGTCGTCTATATGCCCAGCACCCAGCACAGGGTGCAGGACATAAGAGGGAGTCAAAAAACTAGCAGTGAATGTGATACTGGGAAGTACAGAAAAGCTACCCTCCCCATGTCACGTTTCTTTCACTCCCAACGGCACTGTTTTTTTCTCTAGTCTCGGGCCAAGTATTAGCCTTAAACAAATCCAAACTTATCTGACCTCTCAAAGATGAATAGTGGCCTTGGAGGACATTTGTAAATCATGACAGAGGCCAAGGTCTTGCTTTGTTTCATTACGTGGCCCTGACAGTGTTTTCCATGTGTCTGCAACCTCCAGGAGCCTTGGCGGATCTTAAACAGAAAGTCTGCTCTCACTTCAGTTCAAAGGACTTTCAGGTCCACCAAGACTACAAGTTATTGCTTTTTTATATGTGGGCTTAAAGGATTTTGGAATATACAGGACTAAGATAAGAAAAAAAAAAATCCATCCTTTCTAATTGAAGAGGAAGGTGTAAGAAAGATCACTGCAAGGCTGGTAAATATAGATGTGACACACTTCAGGATGGAGAGAAAAAGAAACAGACTTTGGTCTGGAACGTCCCTAACATGTGTGCAAGGGACTCTGTTCCTGGGCTGTTTCCGGATTTATCATGGCTTCAGGACACGAATTCAGCAGAGTGCCCAAGAAAGGAAACTATTACAAAACCACCCTGTCCTACAGGTTAATGATGTGTTCATCAACATCACATTGATGCCTAACTGACTCAGCCTCCTCAGCCACAGAAGGATGGACAACGTGGAGCAAAGTACACCTGGAATCCATCAAGACTTGGGTTTGAGTCCCAACTTTACCTGTATGGAAAGTAGGCAAGTGACTGAACCTTTCTGGATCTCAGTTTCTTTCTCTGAAAAATGGAAGTAACAATGCCTCTGAAATGTACTTTTAAGATTAAATAAGGCTATATAAAACACCTGGCACACATGCAGTCACTCAGTAACCTTTTTTTAAGTAAATTTTCTAAATTGCTGAAGCTTAGTATTTTCAGGTGTCAAGCTTTTTCTTGATTACAAGAGCATTTTTAAATGGAAAATTTCAGAAAGGTATTATAGAATTCTCTGACTTCTTAAACCAAAGATAATCAATATAATTTAAGCTCTTGTTGAGGACCTAACAATGACTATGCTACTTTGCTCTACAGGGATGCTTTAAAGGGGGTATATGCTTTCTGGGGAGTATAAGGCTGTTTGCCCCAAATGACCTTAGACAAATGTTCCTATCAAGGTCTTTCGGTGGGTTTTTCTAATACTTTCTGCACCTTACCATTCTGTTTATTTCTTAATGCTGTCAGCTCACCTACCTGATTCCTATCACGTTTGTTATTTCTAAGCTGTTGTCATCTGGTAGATCAGATAAGCAAGTATCTCCAGACACTACGGGTTGCTTACCAAACATATGGCCTTGACTTTCTCTCTCTAGTTAAGAGAACTTTGATTTTTAACTGGGCCTGTTACTGCCCAGGTCAAAAACTAAATTCAACTAAACTAAATGGAACTTGCCAGCTTCCCTCGCAGCTAGCTGTGGCCATTGACTGATTCCTGACCAATGGGCTACAAGCAAAGTAGGGGACTTCACGGTAATCTCCGTGAAAGGGAAAGAGCCTGCCCTCCTTCCTTTCTAACTTCAATCTGCTGCTTGAAACTGGTGTTCTGCAGGCATCCTGGGCATGAGGATGAAGGCCATACCCTATAAACAAAAGAGCAGAAAGCTAGCAGGAGTCTGGGGCCTGATGATCAGGCAGCTACCATACCAGCTCTGGACAAACCACCTAAATATGCTCACATATCTTGTTTAAACTGGGTTACTGACACTCTATGCCACATGTAATCCAACTGTCCCACAAGTATCTTAGACGTATGTATAATATTAGAGTAAATGAACTCTGAGATAAAATAAGCCACAATCATTTTAGGGCAAGAATTTTGTGGCAGTGATTTTAGCTCAAAGCCCTTTCCTACTTTCTTTGTGGTTCACCATCATACTGTTGAATATGTGACCCCTCCTCTCCCAGGTAAAAGAGGTAAGTCTATGTGTGAACACACGTAAGCTGTGGAAACAGAGCAATGAGAGTAATGGCCCTGCGTAGCCTGTGGGACACACACACACACACACACACACACACACACCTGGCTTTTTCTCTATGTACTCAAAATGAGAGAAATTTGACATATTATTAAAATCTATGTAATAACGGACTATATTATAATGACATTCTATCGTGTTATTTTTGTCTAAACAAAAGTTCCTGATAGATTTTTGTTCGAGGACCAAAAAAAAGCAGGTAGGAGTGTCTGGAAATGCTGCTGGGAAAATGAAAAGAAAGTAAGTATCTGAGTTTTCTCTGTTGATCTCCACCGTCAATCTATGCCGTGAGTAGGCAAAGCCCTCACAGGTTTGTTGTAATGATTTGGTGAGACGATGTGCATGAAGAGTCTTTGTATGAAAATCGTCACTTTTAGTAGCATCATTATTAGCCATGATCATGAATGACTTGAAGGTTCTGATCATCTGGTTTGATGTCAAACACTAAATGTACTTTGACACACAACCTCATGTGGACTCCATGTGTGACCTATTTCAGGGAATGGTGAAAAGGACCACTTAGCATGAATATGATATAGTCACAGTGTGGCTTCCACGGCTATTTCTGCTGCTTTGTCAGGGAAGATCTTTCCTTCAGAAAAAGAAGACACTTACGGGTTTCTTAAAATTATATAGACCCACTTGCTTGCTAAGTTTATCTCCTCTGCCCAAACAGTAAATGTGCTGGGGTTACTTAGCAACCATCCTTACAGCCATAGAGAGTTTAAAAATGAAATCAGAGTGGATGGAAAACACCTTGTGGGTATTCACCGGCGCTAACTGCAGGCAAGCCATTTGAAAGGATCCTTCCCAGCTTCTGTCCCATCCGCAGCCCTTTGCATGCAATCAGCGAAATGGTCTCAGTGACAGGAAGAAGTGGGGAGATGTCCTATGTGAAAGTATTTTCAGCCAGTTCTTTGCATAAATCTTTATCCACTTGACAGATGCCAATGCACATACAAATATCTGTGCTGTCTGGATGTCTTAATACACGTGCACTTGGATGGGTGTGTGTGCATGCAAGAATTCCACACAGTCACGTATGACCACAGAAAGTGAAGAGCAGGAAAGCCTTGAAAGCTGGTGAGAAGAGAGGGGCAGCAAGAGATCAATGAAGAGAACACCCTACGGAGAAAGAGACAGGGAAGAACAAAGAAGGAAAGGTGAGGGCCAGTGTGAAGCGGCAATGAATGAGGGCAAGTAAAGCCGGAGCAGCGAGGGAGGCGGTCAGCAGCCCCCGGCCGCCTGCTGCTGCTGGCGGCCGAACAAGAGGGAACAGATTCTAGCAGCAGGGGCTCTAATCTGTCAGCAGCAGTCCCTTCATGTGTGACCAGCCGGCCCAGCTTGGGGACTGGTGCCAGTCTGCACACGCTGACCCTGCTGGGCCCTCCCGGAAGGGAGAGAGCCGCTGATGAAACCCTGCAGGTCCAGGGAGGGCTCCCCGACCCCAGCTCCCACCGCCTTCCTCTTCCCCCGCTCTGCGCGCCCCTGTCTGCAGCGCTGGGTCAGATCCCTCAGCCGCTCCTTCTGAACGTCAGTCATGCTCAACACCCTCCTTCCTCCCTACCCTTAATGGCCACGTCAGGTCCCGGAGGATTCTTTCCAGGAGATGACCACCTACCCATCCATGACAGCTCCACTGGAGAGGAAAGAGAGAAAGGCTCAGACCATCATTTATTTAAAATGTGCGAGGTCTTATATAGATGCAAAAGCCACAGAACCATTTCTGCTCTCAAGAAGCTTGTGTCTGTTAGGCTGACCTTGGCCGGCCGTGGTCGAGCCTTCGCTCAGCCATCCAGCCCGTGTCTGTAACCATAAATGACGGCACTCGCGCTTTCTGGCAGTTCGCCCCCATCCTTACCGCCACTCAGCCAGCCTTTATCCTCTGGTGGGAGGAGACAGCAGATGGAGAAATAACTCCCACTCAATTCCTAAATAACACCAGCTTCAGTTCCCATTAACTGTGAATTTGCACCCTTGTCTGGGTAAGAACCAAGGGAGCAAGGATCATGGGGACACTGCCAGACTGAGGCAAAAGTTAACAGGGGAGCCCTGGCTGCCTGCCAGCCCCCCCTGAGGCCGCGGGCAGGCAGCCGGGAGGCGGCGTGCTCTCTGCAGAGCGCTGCTCCTGCCACTGGGACACCTGGGTTCTGCCTCCGTCCTGCCTCTGAGAGACGAGGGACCACTCTGAGATTCTGTTCTCACATTTGTAAAATCCATTCACCATCCTACCTACCCTCTATCCCGTGAGAATACGTAACTTGAAAGGGTTGGATTAGATGAGCACCGAGGCCTCTCCCAGCACCGGTGCTCTGATTTGAAGCCAAGCTTTCTTTAAAGCTTGATTACTATTCCTGAACCATGCAGCAGGGTGAGGGGCTGAAATCCAGGTCCCCAAGGCAGATCCAGGCCAGATCCTGGCATCACACTGCCCAAGCGTGGGCCTCGGGTTTCTTAAAAACATATAAAATGGGGATAATGATTCCTGCCTTCATTCATGCTTTTACCGGACAAATATTTACCAAGTACCTACAATGTATCGGGCACTTTGCTAGAAAACACAGAGATGAAAAAAAAAAAAAAAAAAATCCTGCTCTCCTGGAGCTGAAATTCAATGAGGAGAGTGAGACAACAAAATATTTTAAAAGAAAATATACACAATATGTCTGATAAGTGCTACAGAGAGAAATAAAGCAGGAGACGAGGAAAGGGAGCTTGGGAGGATGGGAAGGACAAGCTGCCCTTAAAAGGGTGATCAGAAAACATCTCCTGAGGACATGTGCGTGGAACAGGATTTTTGTGAGGATCCAATTAGATAACTGTACAATGCCGGGTGTGCAGTAAGTATTCAGAAAGGCAACCAACACTGGAGTTATTAACTTTACCAGCCCAGCTGACGATGGGGCTGCTTTTGAGCATCTACCTATGACCCTCTTCTTAACCCTGACCATCATGCTTTCTGAGGCTGAGTCTACTCTCAGAATGAGCCCGTCTGCTTTCTCCATGGAGAGCCACTGCCCTGCTCTGCTCTCATTTCCTTCCTCTTCAAGACCATCTTATTCCTTCCCGTGGATACTGGACCACCTGTGTCTTCTTGCCCAGCGCAGATGGGCATCCTGCCCCCGCTCAAGATTGTCCTCGATGAAATGGAATTCTATTCCCACTCACTCCCGCTCTGTAGCTCCTGCCCTCTCCTCCAAATTGTAAATAGTTTTTCAAAGGAGGAAAAAGAGTGGGGAGGAAGAGGAAGAGGAGGAAAATGAGAGAGAAGAAAGAAGAAAGAAACGCCAAGTATGTCATTGGTAAGTTTTTAAATTTTGCAAGTCAGCTCTAGAATTAAATAGTGATTAAGGAAAGAATCATGTAGGGGTCTCAGTGTTAAACAGCTGAGCATGCTCTTCACAGGTTTGAATTTAAGGGAAAGAAGCAAAAATCACTTGCTTAAATGACCATCTATATATGTGACGTGAGGAAGGTGAAAGACTACAAAAAAAAACAGAAGAGCTTGAATAATCCTCACATTCAGTCATTCCTCCATGAACAGCTTAAAGCTTGCTTTGCCTGAATTACAATCAGCAGTGAATATACCTTTCAGGATAGTTATTAGATTCCTCAGTTATTTTCCCAAATTTATATTTCCTGCTGCAGCACTGAGCAGATAAAAGTCTGTCTCTATATACGCAGGTTGTGTCTTGCTTTACTGAACATTTCACATGAAAAATGGGAATTTCCTTAGATTCTAGCAGGTTTCTTTAATCAGGTAAAGGCCACCATGCCTAACAGTCCACTTATAGCTATGCATTCACGGAAACGTTTGACTGGTTCACATGTAAATTATATTAAGTCAACCTATAATACATGTTTGCCTTACCATAAATCTGCCTGTGCTTGGCACTCCACGAATATTTAACAGCAACTAAGAGATAGGTAATGACCAAGCCAATCTTGCCCATGGCGTCTAAAAAACTAATTGACTCAATTCCTCGTTTATTTCTTAACCTCTCAGCACTTTCCAGGCCAAGAGTCAAGGAGGCATCCCATGGGAACGATCCCGCTGATAACAATGGTTTCAAGGATGTGGCGTCTGCCCCAAGGTTAAAGGAAGATCGTGTTCATCACAGCTCTTTTAATAAGAACCTAACAAAGCACCTTGCTTCACATCGGTTATCCCCATCTCTCAAAGGCTGGGCCAGAGGAGGATTCTGGCCTTTTGAGATGGTGAATTTCGCGGGGAAGGAAGAATTTGGGGGTGGCAGGGGATAGTGCAAAGCAACTGTTGAGTAGGAAACCTGAGGACACCAGGGGAAAATAATTAGGCAAGGTTCATAAGAGGTTTGCTATGTTGCGATCCAGCCATCTCAAAGAACAACTGCTCTTTCTACAAGTCCCCAAAGTTGCCATGTATGCAGAGTAGGAGCACTGGGTCCCCGGGACAGAAAGAGAGTCCAGAGGTGAGTGGCAGGCATGCCACCAACTACGTGAGAGAAACACACTGGCCAAGTACTGGAGGCACATTGAGAAGGAGACTCACCGTCAACTGCTCCTCCAGGGAAGTGATAAAGGGAAAATATAGACATGGGCCTATTAACAGCTACCAATTCTTCTCTAGCTCAGAGGGATAAGGGATAAGAGTTTAGACAACTGGTCTGACCACTTTCTAAACACTTTCAGATCATCTGGTACCAAAAGATTTTCAGAATTTTGTCAGGAACTAAGTAAGATCTTCCACTTCGAGAATGAACAGCATAAGAAATCCCCCAATTCTTTCAACCAAATAAAGCTCCCAGTTGGAATAAAATGCTCTCAGCATGTCTTGGTATAAGGGCTCTGTACTACATTTACTAATAAGGCATAAATGAATGCTAATAAAGGCTAATAATTAAAATGAATTCTTAGGGTACAAAGTAGAATGGTCATATTTAGCAAAAAAAAAAAAAAAAAAAAATTCAGGAGCCCTGTAACATTTGAATTTCAGATAAACAACAAATTATCTTTCAATATCAGTATGTCCCATGCAATATTTGGGGCACACTTATGCTAAAAAAAATTTGTCATTTATCTGAAATTCAAATGTAACTGGGTTTCTGTATTTTTCTTGCAACCCTGGTAAAAAGTCTTATCCAGCAGCCTATAGCCTATCTGGAGACAGTCGCCAAGTCTATAGTGGGCCAAGCTTCCAAGAGCTAAAAAGTTATCAGTAAGGGAATCTGGATTGATACGTGACAAATAGCATTCATTTGACAGTGAATGAAATAGTTCATTTTAAGGATCCTCTCTGAGGATGTTTTTTTTTTCCTTCCATAACTAACAAGTAAATCATTTCAAATATGTGTCTCTCTCTTTAGGACTCAGGGATATCATAGAATCTCCTGTCTGTGATCCCGAAATCTAGACTTAGGAACTTCCCTCACGTGGAAAGAAAGCCACAGTCTGGTCAGGTATGAATGAGGGATTTCCCTCCCCTTGCAATGCTTCTGGGGACGGACGACAGGGCCTGTGAATGGTACTGGGTTTTCAGAAAGTGAGACCAGAAGATGTTTCCCGACTCTGTATTTCCGGTGCCACCCCTGGCTGGGTCACCCCCAGATACGTCCTGAGGAGCCTTCCTGGGGATGCTGCTGCTTATGATGCTGGGAGATATTAAGCATCAGGCCAAAGGCAACCGTTAAGCATTTGCAACAATTTTATTTGCAAGATTTCCTGCTGTGGCTAAATGCTGTGGCTGTTTGGTCTGTTGTTTAAAGGAGTGACCCTAGTGAGACCAGAGCTCTGAAGGAGGGGCTGAATTCCGACCAGGGGGAGGAGAAGGAGTGCTGACCGAGGATGCCTAATTTGAGTCCCACTGATGAGTTGAATGCTGTCCTCCGTAGAGTCCCTGTTCATCAACCCCAATCCTTCCTGGGTGCTGATAGAAAAACATATTAAAATGCTAAGAGAGGCTAGGAATTGGATTCTAGAACCATGGGAAGCTGCATTTGGGAGGAGCAGAAGGAAAAGACAGTGGAGAAGCGTGAGGGATGCAGGTCCACGGACGAGGGGAGACAGCCCAGAGAAGATGTCCAGCAGGCAGTCAGATGGAGAAGCCTGGAAGATTCAGGGAACTGGGGCAGAAGGTTCACAGAGGAAATAGCTGGGTGGAGAAACGCTCCGGTAAGTCTGGTGAGACCTTTACACAGTGTACTTGGGAAACTGAGGGAAGGTGGACTCTCTCTCTGCTCTGCCCTGGTACTGGAGGAATGGATGAATAATCTGTGCTGCGCCATCCTTGTTCCTTTTAGGACTGCTGCACTTGAGAAGATGCAGGGGTGGGCGTTTGCGGTTCTCTTGACGATAAGCTCTAAGCAAGGCGTACAGAGGACTGAGGAGAGCCACCCTCCTGAGGGGCCATAAGAGATGGCGACAAAGGTTGAAACCAATTGTGGTTTCAAAGATACAGTGGTTAGAGGCCAGGCTTCCGAGATAACAGTTACAGTCTAATGTGAAGTAAGCCAAATGGGAGATAACTATCTTCAGATAGCTGCTTACCCAGAGGAAGTGTTTTTTTATTGTTTTTGCGGTACGTGGGCCTCTCACTGTTGTGGCCTCTCCCGTTGTGGAGCACAGGCTCCGGACGCGCAGGCTCAGAGGCCATGGCTCACGGGCCCAGCCGCTCCGCGGCACGTGGGATCTTCCCGGACCGGGGCACGAACCCGGGTCCCCTGCATCGGCAGGCAGGCGGACTCTCAACCAGTGCGCCCCCAGGGAAGCCCCCAGAGGAAGTTTTAAGGTAAAAGCAGGCATTCCTGAACCATATGTATGGACCCTAATGTAATACCCACTTGATTTCCTTGTGTTGCTCGGCAGATGTTTTCTGTTCGTTCATCTTGGTTTCAGTGAACAAATACTTGGGAAAATAAACTGAATCAGGGAGAAAACATGAATGTACAGAACCGAATATACAGTAAGTTTTTAAAGGAGGTGCCCCTTGTCTTGCAAAGAGGAGCAGAACAAACACGCTCCTGTAGAGCAGGAAGGCACCGGGCAGCTCAGCAATTTGGAGGACGTCATTCGTTTGCTCCAGGTGTCTTCCCTGGTGCCACAAGAATGAGGAAGACAGAAGGGTCCCTGCTCTCAGAGAACTTACAGGGAAGAGAGATAATAAAGCACAGAAGGGCAATCATCTTTATTGGAAAGGCACAGGAGGCAGGGAAGGTGTGTAAGCAAGTGATATTAGTCCAGGGCTCAGCTTCCAGGGGAAGGGATGCCAAGACTGAATCCTGAGGGATGAAGAGAAGTAGGCAGGTGAAGGGGCATAGGCATCTGTGTATGGCTGGGCAGGGGCACCCAGGGAGCACATTCAAGGCAGCAGTAGGAGCTGGAAGGGAGACAGAACACGGTAAGTTCAGTGTGGCAGGAAGGCGGTGTTGAAGGGACGAGTGGCGGGAGACAATTTTGGAAAGCTAGGAAGGCTCATGCTGTGAAAGACTCTATAAACCATATTAAGGAGATGGGACTTTATTATAGGAGCAATGAAAAGCCACTGAAAGGTATTAAGCAAGAAAGTGATGAAATCACATTTTCATTTTAGATCACTCCGGTTGCAAAGGGGATTGAAAAGAAGCAGAACTGGAAGCCAGAAGAGATTTAAGAGGCCCTGCAGCAACGCGAGTAGGAAGAGGTGGACTGGGCGATGGCACGGGGATGAAAATAAGGGAACGCTCTCCAGGGAAAGTCCACAGACAAGGCCATGATTGGCTATGAGGTGTCAGGGCTATGGCATCAAGGACACCTTGGACATTTTCACGTTAGGACACTGGGTAACAGGATGTACCCTTTATAAGTGGTGTCCATTCGGCTAGAAGAGGGTGGGAGGGTTGATGGGAGAGGAGACAGCTGTGCAGCCTTGGATATGGCATGTTCTAGGGCCCATGGCATCCAAAGGAACAGATGTGGTCATACAGAGACAGACGTGGGGCTCAAGGGAGAGGTTTCAGCCAGCGATGCCCACTTGGGGGTCAGGCATGTAGCGATCAGAGAGACCTGGGTTCAACTCCAAACTGAGCCTCTTACTTTCAGCGTGACTGCGGACAAGCCTATTCTCTTGTATTATAAAATGAAACAATTGCTAAAAGCTGCCTAATGAGAGTTGTTGCCTTGAGGGTTAAATGAGGTCGAACACACGCAACGCTCAGAGTGAGACCCGGCACACGGGAAGTGGTCAAGAAGAGGGAGATGTTTTGCATTTCTTGGAACGAGAACACAGCGCAGCGAGCTCTGGATCTGGATCTCCCACCGTCACGAACGATCGCCAGCCCAGTGACCAGTCTCCAACCTCAGACATCTTGAACTGCCCCTCCCACAGTTTCTGCACATCCAACCCAGTCTTGGAAGCTCTCCTCTGACCTCCCACACTCACCTGTTCAGCATATTGGACTGGTAGATTCTCTTCTCGTGGGTGTTGTAACAGCTGCTCTTGGGCTCGGGGATGAAGCTGTGTTCGGACAGCATGTCGGAAGCAGCGGTGGTGATGATGGCGATTCCATCCCTCACTCTGGCAGGGAGGCCATAGTCCCATTCATCATAGGACACAGAGATAAGCCCGGTGGGGAACTCCGAGGGCACTGTGTCTGTGTCCCCTGCCACCAGACTAGGCACAATCCACGTGTAGCCGTAGCCAGTCAGCCCTACTGAGTTAGCCACTTCGAAGATGTAGGTGGCTTCTTCCTTAGTACAATAAAGAAGAATGATGGGGCTTTGAAGTTTCTTGAGCTGGTTCTGGATCTTAGAATCTCCATCATCCAGGGACATGTCCAGCAGGAGGACTTCCTCTAACTCCCAGCCCACGAAGCTATTCTCGATGGTGCTGCGAATCTTGTTTACAAAGTCCTGGTAGCCAGGGAAGTAGGTGGTGACGATAGAGAAGATGTACCAGTCATACTCTTCCATGATATTGAGCATCACGGAAGCCTGTTGTTCAATCGATGGGCCAAACTGGAAGAACATTGAGGATTCATCCTAAAGTAGTAAACACAAAGAAAGAAAAAGAGAGAGAGAAATCAAAACGAAGATGGTGAGGGAGAGTTTGGACCATCTGGATACAAAGGTTTGTGCTCATTGTTGACTTTTTCCACATAATGCCTTTAGAATTGCATATGTTTAAATTGGAAACATTTGTAATACTTTCCTTCCTAAAACCTTCCTCTTGAGAAAATCGACATGGGTCTATACTCTTCTTGTCTGAAATCCTTGGGGCTATTGCAGAGCCTCAGGCAGCCTCCTAAAATCAACTATGTTAGTATTTCTAGAGCAAAACATGTGAAGAGTCACATAACATGGGATAAAGACTGTAAACGGCCTCATGTCAGTTCAGGTCAGGTTTTGCTGTCAAATGAGTTATATAAACAGAAACACACACCTTCCATTTTTTGAGCCTTTCGGATTCATCGACTGGGGATATGTGTTATTCAATCGGAGTGAATAATCCAAAATGCCATCAATCTGCCCTTAAATCTAGCTCTAGTCGCCCAGCAGGTGGGTGGTACTCAGGTATGGCTAGCAGGGAAGCACGCTGTAATACAAGATTTTCTATAAAGACATAATTGTTAGGTGAAATGCACATGGAATTTTCTCTCTGCCTTCTACTCTGATGATGAGGTATGTAGGTGGAGTAATGCACAAGTAGTATGTGTCAGCTGCAAGTGAGAATGACTTGTCTTCAAGGTCATATATGATTAAGCTTTATATGAGAACAACATAGAAAGGATTGTTCTTTCTCTTACCTATGTAATGCCACGGGTCTCCGTCTGACCTGTGTATTCCACACAACCCTCCGTCAATTCTAAGCATCTTATGTTTTCTCCCACCTCTTGAGGGAGAAGCCATTTTAAATGTGTCCCATTTTAAGCTGTATTTCACCTGCTCTTTGGAGATGTCAAGCCCTGCATTTTATCTCGATCTTACAGCTAGAAGAATCTGAAACCACACAATGAAGTCCCTCTCAGCCTTGTGCTTCTCTTTCAGTCCATTTTCCCCTGACTTCCTCCTGGGTAATGACATCTCTTTTCTTGGTCAGTGGCCTCTATCTCCTAGCTGATGGTTCATCTCCATTTTATAACAATCCAAGCTAACAAAACTGTGTCTTCAATTCAAAGGGGCAGTTCTGTTTTATCCCCCAAACTAGAGCTTCAAAGTACGGTTACAAGAGATCAGGCTTTTAAACAAAATGATGCAGTGATTTCTTAGTTCAGGAACACATTGTTGTACAGCTGAGGAACCGCTGAGTCTTTTCTGGGCACCCACTATTGAAAAAAAATGTAGGCTGGGAACTGTCCAGCTGGTGTCCGAAGACCCTGATTCGGCAACGAAAGCCAGCCCCTCGAGGCTCTGCCAGAGCTGTGTGGGCTTCACGTGGCTTGAACTCTTCACACTCCCCGCAAGCGATCCAGAATGAAACAGGAGCTGCCTAGTCGTCTGGGGGCAATTCTTTCTGCTAAGGGTAAACTGGTGCTTATGATGGCTCCCTCCCCTGGCTTAAATATACAGTCAAGGGGGAGCCTGGTAGGACAATGGAATTCAGAGAAGTAGAGAGGGTGGGGCATCAAGAATGGGTGGGGAAGGAATGGAAATTAATTCAGGAGAGAACAGTGATTTCGTAGGGGGCCAGTGCTTCCTCCTGGTCTTCTCCTTCAGTGCCACTCTGTACTGCTCTTCAGGTGAAGCTGACCTTGTGCTTAGGTCATAGGATATAGTGGGAATCCAGGACAACAAAGCGTAATTATGACAAGACTTGTCAGGGGCCCACAGAGAACCACAATAACAGGAAAGGAAGGCCCTGTGACAGAACAACTCACCCAGAATGGTTATCACTTTAAAGGGACAGCCATGTGTTTTCCTTGTTACTTCCAGCTAAGTTAGGGGATTTGGGGGATTCTCAAGTGAGACGTATTATCACTTGAGTTTTCACCAGCCCAGTGGACATAACAAAGTGACAAAAGCTCTTAAATGTACCTTAAAACGCACAGGCTTAGGGTGAGAGGGATCCCCATTGTAAACAAAGTTAAGTCTACCCATTCTATGATAAATGAACATATCACAAGGAGGTTCTTGAATACCCACAAAGCTCCATCTACAGTGAAACTACAGCTGGTTCAAATACACAGCTAGAGATAGTCTTGAAAGAAAACCCATGGCGGGGGGTGGGGGGGTGGGGGTGGGGGTGGGGGTGGCACGGGACGGTCCTTAGTAAATGAGCGCATGCTAATGAGATTGAATTTAAAAGAAAACCAATCTACTACACACCAACCTGACCCTCTCCTCTCTTGGTCTTCTCTTAAAACTCTCTCACAATTATAAATGAGCTCCTAAAGAAACCGCCAGCGACTATGTGAAGAAAGCCAATATATGGTGAAAGTAAGAAAACAGAAAAATTAATATGGCTCCATCTAACCCTCACCACATCCCCATCTAACCTTCTAGTTCTCTCTTCCTCCACAATCATCGTTCTTCTGATTCCTCTGCTCCCGTCAATGCCCAGTTCAACCATTTTATCTCGCCAATCCTTCATTAAATAAGGATGCCTTACACGGCCAGTTTATCTGTGGCACCAAGAGGAGGTTAATGAAACCAAACAGGAATCAAGAGACAAAGTTATAGCTTGGGCAAATGTTTCCCGGTATAGTGAGTGGTCCAGCATTATTAATTAAGTTGACTCATCAGTCTGGTGTATAGTAATCGGGACTGGAACAGCTCTTTTTCAACAAAGCTTTGGGCTAACTAAGAGTCGTAAGCAGTGACAGGCTTTGCAAATTATGGTCACAGCCACAGATCAAAGAGCAATCTTCATGTGCGCATGGAGTGGAAAGGACTGGTGGCCAAGCATCCATCTTTGCAGGCTCCCAGCATGCACTGTGATCACCACGAGAAGTAGCACCTTCTAGGATGAAGGACAGGGATATAATTCAGCTCACTATGCTTCCACACTTACATTTTTATTCTCCTCATGTCATTACAAAATGTTATGCGCAGGGGTCCTTGGAGCAGTCTCCTCCTCCTCGGGAAGATTCCCAGTCAAATTTATTGTGTGAACGTTAATTCTTTAACTTGCCTTGCGAGCCCCTTAAAGCAGTCCTAGGTAAAGGGCTATCATGACTGATAGGTGCAGTTAGCACAGGGAAGACACGATTGTACATCAGACCCCAGCAGTCTGGAACTGTTACGGTGAACCTCATCACGTTGATGTTCAGGGTGTTTATTTGCTAATAAGAAGAAACAAAAACAGGTACTTTTTTTTTCATACTATTAACTGTCTCAGAAAATAGCTGCCTAAAGAATTAGCAGTACATGAGATTCTTCTTCTGCATCACTGAGGTCCCTTACAGAGGCACTTCAGACATAAGGGATTAACTACCCCAGCTGCTGACGGTGCCCCTAGCAACTGGTTTCACTTTGGGGACTGTGTCAGCTGAAGAGAACCACCTGGGCCCAAGGTCACGTCCCCTTCCTGGGGTAGAACGCATTGAATGACTGGTGGTCATGGCATCTAAAGACCTGGTCCTCTTGCCCTATTTGTAGGCAACTCTGAAGGATGAGTCTACCCTCAGAACTTCCCACAAGCTTCCATTAATACTGCGTCTCACCTGTATTTCTCTCTCTGACCACTCCTGCCCAATCTTCCCTTCCTTTCATGGTGTTGATCTCAAGAGCATCCCCTCCTAAACCTCCTGTCCACCAACTTAGTCTCAGATCAGCTTCTCAGGGAACGCAACTGGAGACTTGATCCATTTCCCTTTTTTCAACATGGAAAAGAGGTGACTATTTTCAAATATAGAAATGACTTATATGGTAGAAAGATAAGTCTCTGCCCATTAGCTCCAGAGGAGAAAACCGGGACCAATGAGCAGAAATAGTAAAAGGCACTGCTTGGCTCAATGTAGAAAGTACATTTGCAACAATTACAGCTATTTAAAATGAAATGGGCCTCATCAGGTAGGGAGCTCTCTGTAGTTATAAACATTCAAAAAAGGAGCTGGATTATTATCTGATAAAGGGATTCTCCTCAGCACTCCATCTGGAAAATGCCATGCTCATTTTTCAGACCTAGTTCAAATGTCAGCTTTTTTATGCATATCATCTTTTCTAACTTCCCCAGGTCAAGTTAGTTCTCTTTCCCCTGTGCTTTCGCAATATTTTATACATGCCTCTGTCATAATATTTATATACTTTTAAAAGTTTTTACTGAAATATAGTTGATGTACAAAATTATATAAGCTACAGATGTACAATACAGTGATTCACAACTTTTAAAGGTTATACTCCATTTATAGTTATTATAAAATATTGGCTATATCCCCCAGGATGTTGTAAAATATATTCTTGTAGCTTATTTCATACCTAATAGTTTTTGTACCTCTTAATCCGCTCCCCCATATTGCCCCTCCCCCGTTCCTTTTTCCACTAGTAACCACTAGTTTGTTCTCTATACCTGTGAGTCGGCTTCTTTGTTATGTTCACTAGTTTGTTGTACTTTTTAGATTCCATATGTAACTGATATCATACAGTATTTGTCTTTGTCTGACTTATTTCACTTAACGTTAAGTCCACCTATGTTGCTGCAAATGACAAAACTTCATTTTTTTATGGCTGACTAGTATTATATTGTATATATATACCACATCTTGTGACTCCATTCATCTGCTGATGGACACTTAGGTTGCTTCCACATCTTGGCAACTGTAAATAATGCTGCTATGAACGTTGGGGTGCGTGTATCTTTTGGTGTATCTTTTTAGTGATTTTGGTTTTTTCAGATCTATACCCAGGAGTGGGATTGCTGGCTCATATGGCAGTTCTATTTTTAGTTTTTTGAGGAACCGCCATACTGTTTTCCATAGTGGCTGCACCAATTTACACTCCTACCAAGAGTGTATGAAGAAGGTTCCCTTTCCTCTTGGGAAGCATATATGCCTGCCTCATCCCGTTAAAAAAAGGTATGCTTCTCAAGAGCAGGAACTGTGCCTTATTCATCTCTGGATCCCTAGGTGGCACACGAAAAAAAATTTAAATGTTGGTTGTATTAATATTACAAAGAAGATTCCACTCTCAGGTGGGAGATGAACTGAAATGACCTTGATGCTCTCAACCGGTTCCAAATTTCTACGTTGATGGCACACAGCCACTTCACGGAAATAAGGTACGCCTGAAGAGTTGTGCGCTTCTACAAAATGTGAGGGGGGTCCACCTTGGAGCCGGCCAGAGGGGCAGAAAGCATACCAGTCACTTCTTCACTCCTCTCTGCAGCGAATTCCGTGACAGCATCATCTGTACTTCCTTCTTCCAACTCTTCATTGCCACGTCTCTCTTGCACTAACTTCAGTCAGACTTTTGACCCCACTACTCCTCTAGAAATGCTCTTGTGAAAGGCGGTGGTGACCTTGGTGTTGCCAACTCCAACATCCATCTGCAGCCTTTGACTTGGGTGACCACTTGCTCCAAGATATGCTTTTCTTCTCTTGGTTTCCAGGGCTTCACATTCTCTTGATTCTCCTCCTACCTTCCTGGTTGCTGTTCCTCCATCTTCGTGGCTGGTTCCTCCTCTTCCTTCCAGCCTTGCCCATTTCAGTTAAAGGCAACTCTGCCCTTCCACTGCCAGCTGCTCTCTTTCTCTGGAATGCTACATCCAATCAGTCAGGACACCGTGACTGCCTGACCTTCGAAAGGTATCTAGAACACAACCGGTTTTTACCCACTTTGCTCGAGCCACCCTCATCCATCCCCCATCACTGAAAGGGCCTCTGCTAACTGGACCCCCTGCCTCTGCCCCAGTCTCATGCTCAACAAAGAAGCAGGATGATCCTTTTAAAGCTTAAGTCATAAGATGTTACCTTCTGCCCCAAACCCTCAATAGCTTCCCAACTCCCTAAAAGGAAAAAGCCAACACCCTTGATTCGGACCCCACTGCCCCTCAGATCCCACATCCTCTGACTCTCACTCTCTCTCTCCTCCAAGCACGCTGACCGCTCTTAATTATACTCATTCCCGCTCCAGACCTTTATTTCAAGCTATTTCCTCTGCCTGAAATACTTCCTCCAGCTACCCAGGTACTCACTCACAGGGCTAACACACACACACACACACACACGCACCAGGTTCGAGTCTGTGCTAAAACCTCACCTTCTCAACAAAGCCCAAACCTGACCCTGCAATGCGATGGGACAGCCGCCCTCTCCTGTCGCAGGGAGACCGGAGCCCCCTTACCCTGCTCCATTTTTGCTTTTTTGCCATAGCATTTATCACCATCGAACAGATGACGTGATGTAATTATATGAATGTATGCCTTGTGCCATCTAGAGTGTAAATACCGTGAAGGCAAGGATCAATTTATTTGCTCATTGCTGTAACTCAGCACCTAGAATGGGGCCTGGCCCAAAGTGGACTCCCAGTAAATATCTGTTGAATTTTAAAATGTGGTAATTTTTCCAGTGTGTGTGTTTCTGTGTGTATTCACAATTTCTTTATCCATTCATCCATCAGTGGGCACTTCAGTTGGTTTCACATCTTGGCTACTGTAAATAATACTGCAGTGAACATGGGAGGGTTCATGTATCTTTTCTAGTTAGTATTTTCATTTTCTTCAGATAAACACCCAAAAGTAGAATTGCTGAATCATATGGTAGTTCTATTTTTAATTTTTTGAGGAACTGCCATACTGTTTTCCATAGTGGCTGAACCAGTTTATGTTCCCATCAAGAGTGCACGAGGGTTCCCTTTTCTCCTCGTCCTCACCAACACTTGTCATTTTTTAAATCTTTTTTATAATATCCATTCTAATAGGTGTGAGGTCATACCTCATTGTGGTTTTGATTTGCATTTCCCTGATGATTTGTGATGCCGAACATCTTTTCACGTGCCCGTTGGCCATCTGCATGTCTTCTTTGGAAAAATGTCTATCCGAGTCCTCTGACCATTTTTTTAATGATTGTTTCTATTTTTGCCATGGAGTTTTATGAGTTCTTTATATATATATATGATATATGATTATCAGATACATGATTTACAAATATTTCTCCCCTTCAGTAGACTGCCTTTTCATTTTGTTGATGATTTCCTTTGCTGTGCAGAGCTTTTTAGTTTGATGTAGTACCCCTTGTTTATTTTTGCTTCTGTATTACTCAGCCATAAAAAAGAATGGAATCTTGCCATTTGTGACAACGCAGACGGACCTTGAGGGCATTATGCTAAATGAAATAAATCAGGCAGAGAAAGACAAATACCATATGATTTCACTTGTTTGTGGACTCTAAAAAACAAAACAAAACAAATGAATCAAATCAAATCAAGACAAAACAAAACAAACAAAAAAGCCAAGCTCACAGATACAGAGAACAGAACGGTGGTTGCCAGCCGTGGGATGTGATGGGGTGAGTGAAATGGGTGAAAGGGGTCAAAGGTACAAACTTCCAGTTATAAAATAAATACCTCATTGGGATGCAATGTACAGCCTGATGACTACATTTAATAATACTGTATTGCGTATTTGAAAATTGCTAAGAGAGTAAATCTTAAAAGTTCTCATTACAAGAAAAGAAAGTTTTGTAATATGTATGGTGACGAATAGTAACAAGGCTTACTGTGATCATTTCACAGTATTTACAAATATGGAATCATTATATTGTACACTTGAAATTAATATAACATTACATGTCAGTTACACCTCAATTGAAAAAAGGGGCAATTGATGTTTCAACCAGATAATTCTCAAATCTAGTTTATTTATATATTTTTGTTGTTGTTGTTGTTTGTTTTCTGTTTTTTTGTTTTTTGCGGTATGCGGGCCTCTCACTGTTGTGGCCTCTCCCGCTGCGGAACACAGGCTCCAGACGCGCAGGCTCAGCGGCCATAGCTCACGGGCCCAGCCGCTCCGCGGCATGTGGGATCCTCCCGGACCGGGGCACAAACCCGTGTCCCCTGCATCGGCAGGCAGACTCTCAACCACTGCGCCACCAGGGAAGCCCTCTAGTTTATTTTTGTTGGCTATCGAATTGGTAATATATTTTTCTAGTATTTTGAAGTCTCCCACACTACTCAAATCTTGGTCATTTATAACATCATAGGGATTATGAGCCTGCTAGGACATTAAAGTAATTTCAGAGTAAATAAATCTTATTTTTCTCCGAGTCCTTCCTCCTAGTATATGAGTAAAAAAGTCCTGCTGTTTTCCTTCTAAATTCAGTTCTTAAGGAGGACCTGTGTTTGATAAAAGTCTAGAATCACTAGGCTTTTGCTGAAAACTTTCTCCACTACCATCAGATTTAGAAGGCAAGTGTAGAAATGATGGACTAAGAGGTCAGGTTCACTCTGGCTGGTTTAGCCCTGGGTATTTCTTCTTTACTTCTTCCATGCTGAGCACAAAGCAGAAGCAGAACATGGGGACAAAATCTCTTTCCTCTCCCAACACGAGGGGAGGATTTTCTCTCCCCGACCTAACTCCAAGCGACACACTCTTTGGTGACTATAAATTCTGATTCCAACCATCATTTTTTTTTCAGGTGACTAAGGCAGGTGGTAGCCATTTAGGGTGGGTTTGGATAGTGTTAATTTTGTGAGCAATGCCCTGCAAGAAGGAAAAAAGCAACCGATGTTCTCCAACCTCGCCATTAATCAGAAATATCAGGACTGAAACACACAAAGGAAGCTCACCGGTGGAGAATCATGATCTTTCCTGCCCGATTCATTCTTTGTAAACCATGGCATACAAAGGAAAACACTCTGGGTTTTCAAAAGCCCATGAACAGATATTCAAGCAGATTGAGCTAGTCTAAGAGCCATTCTGGATAACTAAACAACCCCCCCAGAAGCCAGCAGTCTTTTTCTTATTTGTTCTTTCAGAAGATAATTTCACTTTCTCCTTGAATTTTGTCCCGTTTTCTTCCCTGAGTCTCCCTCTTGGATGTGCTTCAGTCGCTGAATTTAAGCCACAGCTGAGAAACAAACTAAAAGTATTCACTTTGAGAACGTAGGTCTCAGAGATGATTTTATAGCAAGAAGAAAGCTTACAAGCAACAGACAGGGCAATAAGAGTGTAAGAATAAATAGACCTATTATCCCTATTGCTAAGATACCCAAGAGAATTAAAGAATTAAGTCGGGGAGCAAAAGGCCTGGAGAATATCAAGAGAACTTCTGGAATGTGCTTGTCCTCCTCTGGAAGGTATCAAGATGCCAAAATCTTAACAAGGCGGGCTTCCCTGGTGGCGCAGCGGTTGGGAGTCCGTCTGCGGGCGCGGGTTCGTGCCCCGGTCCGGGAGGATCCCACGTGCCGCGGAGCGGCTGGGCCCGTGAGCCATGGCCGCTGAGTCTGCACGTCCGGAGCCTGTGCTCCGCAACGGGAGAGGCCGCAACAGTGAGAGGCCCGCGTACCGCAAAAAAAAAAAAAAAAGAAAAAAAAGAAAATCTTAACAAGGCTCTCACATTTCATCTTAAATCAAAATCTCTCACTATGGCCTGTGCCATTATGCCCATCAAAACAACTCTCAGATGGACTGACTTGTATTTTTATCAAGAGGTAAAAGAGCGAGCTGACAAGTTCAGCAACAATCACATTGTGACCGAATCAACGTACTTTTAAGTAAACACAAGCGAAGAAGGTAGGGGAATAGGAAAAGGTGGGAAAAAATGAAACAGATAGAGAAAAAATAGTATAAATATTAAACTAACAGCATTAATTAGGATTATCAATATCAGACTACATTTATTTAGACAAGTTTACAACATCAAGTGTGTTCAACACAAACGTAGATCTGAGCATCTCGCAGATACAAAGAAGGGCATCGTAAAACTAAACCATACAACCGAGGGAAAACAAAAAATTTTTTATGAGGTATGAAATACTAAATCCAATACTATCAAAATCTTTCCATTTAACTTAGGCGGAGAGGGTAGAGTTAACAGAAGAACTGTGATCGTTATTAAAGAACAAGGCGAGGTACAGGCCAGTGATGGTACCTGACACACCAGCAGCATTTTTCAGAGGGAAGACGTTGACATTTCTTTCAAATACATAAACACTCCCATCTCCGTATATGTATTTGCTCAGAGCATCACATTCATATACCAATGGGAGCAGAGAATGGGGGAGATGCCCAAGAGAGAGAGGCAGGGGACAAAAGGCATTTTGTATTTGATGAAGCCAAGAGTGCTGGTACCTTTTTTGTTGCTAAAAATAACAAGGCACTGGTTCTAAATACAGTGATTATGTTCATACACATGGGTCTCTGCAAGAGATCCCTGGAAAACAAAAGGTCCTTTGTCCTCCTGTCCCTGCTCTACATAGAAAGATGAAGCATTGTTGAATTTATTACAGAGTTGGGACCAAACATGGTCCTTTGGCACAGGTTAACAAGCCGTTGCGTCCAGCGGCAGAAAGAAGTTTCCTGAGAAGGTTTTTCTCAACAAACATCAGTGATCTGTTTCCCCAAGTCCCTGGATTGGGAAACCAATTGCTACTTCCTCACATAAAGCCAAGGACGGCTGTTCACAATTAACGCGGCTTCGAATTTATTCACTTGTCCCAAAGCAATTTGGTCCTCCGTCTAAAAGAGGCATCGCATTTTGAAGGGCTCCAGAAATGAAAATAAAATTGCGTACAGGCAGATTAAAAATATATATACATCTTCAACAGCTTGTCAGCACCTGCCTGGCTCAGCCTCACTCGATTGTAGGACTTAGAATTTTAGCCACCAGGCATGCCTGCCAACCTTTAAACCAGGATTGGCCCTGTCCCATCCTCACCAACATCATCGTCTAAAGCTGACTGGGCTGCTCTAAGCCCAGCATTTGGAGCACCTGATGTGAGCCTGCTGGGTGCAGACGTGCCCGCCCAGCAGAAGCCTTCCTCCTTCACAGACTAACCATGTGACCAACCAAAGTCCTTCCACGTGTCCTGACTTTTATTCCAGTCTCCGCTGGATGAGGAGCCCAACTCAGAACTTCCAGGTATTCTGCATAGTCCCTGACACCCTTGATGCTGGACCCTGCTGCCTCTATCTGCAGATGCCAGCAGAGGTTGGACACCCCTTCCTACCCTTAACAGTGAGAAGTTTATGTGACTTTGTCCTCTATTGTACCAAACCCCTGCATTCCCACACCAGTCTGAGTCACACCGAGTGGGTTATTTGGCCTAAAATAGGTTTCTTGGAGCTTGCTACCTGTGGCAGGCAGTGTACAAGGTTAAGTCCAGTCCTACCAGCCCTCAGCCTCTCCCTAGACTCGTTGTGCAGATCCCAGTATGCCTGGCCCACAAAAGGGGAAAAATGGTGTCCAATGTTTGACTGGTTACATCTAAGTTTATTTGAGCTTTTCTCTGTTCACTTCATACTGAAAATTGCTCTCCTTTTCCGGAATTATTCAACTCTCACTTTTGCTATTCCTCATTTGTGCCTGCTGGGTAAAAGCACTAAAAAGGGCTCTTTAAGAGTTCAGAGTTCCTACCCACTCACCCTTCATTTTCTTCCCCTCATGCTCTGGGAGGCGTGCGTATATGAAGTCTCGTTGAGTACGCGACACCGTAGGCTAGAACCGACACCCAGTGCCTAACCTGACACAGGGAGAGCCACACGATCCTGGCCACGTTCCTAGAAAACACCTATTACTCTCTCTGTACACAGAAGGAATGCTTGGCCAAGAAGGTACAGAATGCTGTGGATTCAGCTTCCAACACAGTCCAGCATCACACTGTCTCTGGACCAGCCTAACCCCCGCCCCGATGGAGCAGTTGCAACCCTGCCAATATCCCTGGCCATCTTGTCACTGCTGTAATGGGCACTGCAGCCCGGGCTGAGGTTTCTTCCTTCTTTGACTCTCTTTGCCCACAGTCCTAGTTCCACAGATAAAGACCCCATTGGAATGTCCTAACTGGCCTACAGCTTTAGCCCAACCAACGTTTCCATTCTTCCTTCTGTGGCCTTGGGTCGCTGAAATGCCGTCAGTATCTCAACTTGACTCTGGAAGATTGGCCGAGCCGGGATGAGCAGCAGCCATCACTCGAGGGAGGTATCAAAGTTGGCAAGATCTTTCCTGAAAATAAGAGCTGGACAAGTAAAGGAATAGCCCATTTATACATTCTTATTTTGAAGTTTGTTTATTTCTTGTCTTTAAACCACATTCAGTGGTTCTCCTACATTTCTATGGTTCATACATTTCACCTAAATACGTTTCCTCTGATGGAAGCATGTGAGCAGAAAAAGAGCTCTTTAAAAGAAAATGCCAACTGGCATTTCAAACAAAGAAGTTTCGAGCTTAGCCTTTTACGCATCCTCATCAGACTCTCTGGAGTACAGAGCCATTGTTACAATCAGATGCCGGCACATTTAATCTCTCATCTAGATTCTTCACAGTGGGGCCTCTGCCTATAGAGGAATCACCCCAGACAAGTAGGATTTTTACATGGTCTCATTATCTTTAGACCTGGCAGTAAAGCCACTCACCTCTCAGGCTCACATCAGCTGGCTGTGACTTCTGATCCATGCTAACAAAAACAAAATGGCAGATACTGATGGCTCAGCAATGACATTTTGATGCTAATTTGGTACTGCTTGAAAGATGCCAAAACATTAACCCTACACAAGCACGGCTTAAAACTCTCTATTAAATAATGCCAGCCTGGAAACACACACACACACACACACACACACACACAAAAAGGGCTTCCCTGGTGGCGCAGTGGTTGAGAGTCCACCTGCCGATGCAGGGGACACGGGTTCGTGCCCCGGTCCGGGAAGATCCCACATGCCGCGGAGCGGCTGGGCCCGTGAGCCATGGCCGCTGAGCCTGCGCGTCTGGAGCGTGTGCTGCGCAACGCGAGAGGCCACAGCAGTGAGGGGCCCGTGTACCGCAAAAAAAAAAATACACGATAATGCCAGCCTGGGATGTCGAAGAAGACACATTAACCAGAGTGGCTTGAGAAGACACTAGTCCAGCTCAGAATAGGACCACGGTTAAACCAGTTTAGGAGAATGCGAGGTGGAACTAGATTATTTTCCAGGCCTTCAAAGAATATTCCACAATTTTCCTCAGATATACAGGCCAGTGAGTCCAGCAATCCTGACTTTCAGAAAACCTTCCCTATGTCTATCTCAATTCCATCACGCTGCAGATGAAGCCCTTTGGCTCTCACATTTTCCTCGGTGAAAGGCCCTCAAAAATTTTATTGAAATAAATTAAGGTGATGTCAACTTAGATGATGGGCTGTGATTTGTTTTGTGTGTAAAGATTATAATGACACTTACTCTCAGCCTTTCCTTCCTTAGCCTAAACAACCCCCTCCTTTATTTTTCCTTTATTATGTTTCTTATTACAATGTTTATGGAGTTTACACTGTCCTCGGTTATACATGCATTATGTCAATTAATTCTCATACCCCTATGAAGTAAGCCCTATTACTCTCTGTGTTTCATCAGTAGAGAAAGTGAGCTTTAGAGAAGTTAAGTAACGCACCCAAGGTCACTGCTGGTCTGACTTCAGAGTGGACCTAACCACGCCCCACACATCCCCAAGCTTCCATGAATCAGCGCTGTGGCTCCCATCTGAACCATCTACACCTCCTGTTTTAATTGTGAACCACAGAATGATCATACTTATCTAGTAAAAGTCTAACCCCCGCCTAGTAGAGTACAGAGACTATTTTCATGAGTTCTTAAGCTTCACCCCTATGCATTCACCTACTAGCACAGTGGCACTGCTAACTAGGGACGGATTTGGTCCATGTTATCATCCTATGGTATTCTTTTATTGGACCTCATACAACTGGTTCTGTATGATCTTATTAGCTGTTTGCTAATCAATCAAGGATTTATTAAATGCAGGTGCTGTGGGAAGTAGAGACAAAGTATAACTCATCATCCTCATCCTCAGAGTGAGCCGATTGGAAGATAGATCAAAATACACGGAATACTTGATGGCTTTCTTAAGTTAAATGATAACATGAGGTTTCGAATATGTGGCATAAGAATGATGAGAATAGAGGTGCAGTGTGGCTGGACAGCTATATTTTCTTAAGCTTCTTTTTACTTATCTCTTTCTTTGCAGGTTCTCCCACCAGCTCTGTGAGGTGAGCAAGTTAAACGCCCATGCATTTTAATCCAAATACTAGACTATGGACAGAAATATAAGTAACACTGGCCTTGAACTCAGCCTTAGATTTGTCCTCAGGTGGACAACGAGCCTCTGATGTCCACTATCTCAGGCAGCGATGTAAGGGCTGATAGAAATACCATACAGTATCATATCCAAAGCATTCCACCGTCTAAATGAATTATATATAAATCTTTCTCCTTGATCTACCCAGTCTTTCATTTTCATCTCAGAAGATTAGATTAGTATGACAGGCCTTGTCCTTTATGAAGTCAAGCTACCCAGTTAAAAAACCCTCTTCTCTTCAACATGATTGCAAATTTATTTTGTTAAGATTTCTTTTCAGTGTTCCTTCAGAAAAGCTAGGGGAGTGATACTTTCTAGTCTTTCCTTTCTCTCCACGTATTTTTTTTTCTTTACTCTGGCCTTTTTCGTCTGATGCGCCAATAGTTTTCGATAATTGTGTGTATCAGTCGGGAGATGAATCAATTACCTCAGTGCTCCTTGCATAAAGATAACCTGCGACGGCAAAATTAAATCCAAGCAACTCACAAAAGTAGCCTGACACCAAATTTTCTTCAGTTCACTTTGTTAGTCTCGATGCCCCATTCATTTAAAACTGCACAGACAACTACCCAAGCGCTATCAATTCTCAAAGCCCCCTCCATGTCTCTTAAATTAAAATAATGTTCTTTTTAATTTTATTTGCCTACTAATAAAGCAAGGGTATATTTCAAGATCTGCTTTTATTCTTGGCTCCATGAAATTAAATGAATACAGAGTAGCAATGGCATCCTTGAGAATTCACACAGTAACACAGTTTCTCACCTTTTGCCAAAAAAAGGACACATCTGAACGAGTGGGGTGCTTCTTCCAAGTGTAAATGGAATGAGACACAATGTCCTTGTCTGTATGTTGAGGCTTATGTTGGTTACATATGCAACAACTTATTAACAAAGTTACTAGAACTAATCAGTTCAGTTTGCAAGTTATGTTTCACACAAAAAGGAAAGCTGTCTTGGCTCATAAGAAAATATCTCCTTGTATTTATATTCCTGAGTTCCACAATGATGCAAAGATTATCCAAACTATCTAGACAGAGTACCCAAAAGACCTCCTACCAAGGACCTCTATGGAATCAGTCCCTTAGTTATAGTAAGTTCTTAATATTCAAATCTTTGGTGACAAAGAGTAAGTTCATCTCACTCAACTTCTTTTTTTTTTTTTTTGCGGTACGCGGGCCTCCCACTGTTGTGGCCTCTCCCGTTGCAGAGCACAGGCTCCGGACGCGCAGGCCCAGCGGCCATGGCTCACGGGCCCAGCCGCTCCGCGGCATGTGGGATCCTCCCGGACCGGGGCAAGAACCCGCGTTCCCTGCATCGGCAGGCAGACTCGCAACCACTGCGCCACCAGGGAAGCCCTGCATCTTTTTATTCTATAGCAACATCTTTCAAAGAACAGACATTTTAAATCTGAAGTCCAATTGCATTTTTAAAAGTGAATCATGCTTGTACTTCTCCACGTTCATCAGGAAAAGCAAGAGAGAGGCTCTTCTTTAGCAAGTAAAAAAAAAAAAAACCTCTGCCAGTTTACAGGCTACAGGGTAATCTGGGAATTCAACTTTCTCAGACATATTCACGAAAATATCCCCATTCCAAGTCTCATCATTCCATTGTTTTTTATTAAGGTCCTTGACTGTAAAAGAAGGGACTTACTAGAGATGTGTATCTGGTATCCTTTACACTTTTACTGTCTTTAAAATTCAAATTTTGGGCTTGATAGATGAACTAAGTTCTTCTCTAGTCTCCTAGGATGTGGGACCATTTTCCTTGCATGAGCTCAAACCTTGCTGCTTAATGCTTAATGCTTAATCTTGCTGCTTACATGTGGCCTTTTCCATCCCCACCACGACCACCCCTCAGGCAGATAACTTCCCTTAGAATACTTGGCCTGAACTTGGAAAGCAACACTGGGAACTGTCTCTCAGCTTCTTAATCTTTTCCTACCGTAAGGCAGAATAACTCCCAGATTCCCCTCTCATCTCCTTCCCATAAAGGCAAAGATCCTCCTGATCTGGTCACAGTAAGACTCCTTGAATACTTAATTGTGTTTTTTTTTTTAATTAAATATGTACTAGTAGAGGGTTGCCATGTTGCTCAGTGAGTGACTTCTAGAGTCAGACTCGGTTAAGCTTCCTTCTTTGATATGTTTGGTGTTAACAAAACCACAAACCTTTCACAGGCATTGAAAGGGTTAACCATAAGTTGCTTGCACATATGCTCCCAAAAGGAAAAAAGCAAGCCAGCCGACGATGTCAGGTAACTCAGATTATTACACGCAGATTGTCCACGTACAATGAAAAATGAGCAGAGCCACATAACTCACAGCAACAAGACAGCTGCCCCACGTGCTCCGAGGCCACTGGGACCCACACAAACCTCCATGAGGCATTGAGGGATGCTGGTCCGGCAATACCAGGTCAGGGCCTAACAGTTCAGAAAGTAAGCTATTTGTTTTACCTGCAGTTCTTTTTTTTTTTTAAATTTCTGCAACTCTGAACATGGCTCTTCGTTTCTAAAATTTTAATACATCCCGTGCTCCACCATTACAAGAAATGCAACTTCTCCCATCTTGCCCTGCAAGCTCAAGAACTTTATCAATACGCCCCGGAAGCCAAATTCATGCCAGTCTTCGACTTTTACTCATTGCACACAAAGCTAGTGTGCACTCTGTTCACATGATTTCCTATATCCTTATAAATTTAGGAGGAGAGAAAGTTAGTGTTCTGTTTCTTCTGAATTATCGGGCATTTCACAGTGACCTATCTGTCCATGATCACTTCAAAAGAACTTAATGTTCATTGACTTTGACCAAATTTGGCTCATTCTGAGGGTATTACCCTCTGTGAAACAGTGGCTGAGCAGCTGTCAGAAAGACTAGTTTCCAGAATATTTAATCGATTTCACTGAAATTTGGTAAGTGGGAGGAGGTTATGGAGATATTCGCTGGCATTGAGATTAAAGGTCAAACATTAATTTAGCCCTTGGCATTAGCAGCTCAACACTCCTAACGTACAAACTGCAAAATCCCTCTATTTTAACCGCACTTAAAGATAGACATGTGTTATTTATTCCTGAGAATAACAGTCTAAAGACATTCTGCGGTGAATTCTGTCTGACAAGAATAAGGGGCCCTGACCTCTAGAGCTTTCTACAAACTTTTACTCTCTGGGTTTCAACCCCAGATGCCTCATCCCTCTTTGTGATTTTGATAACTGGTTTCCCACAGCCACCACTTCACAATGACCCCTAAGTGAAAATCTAAAATTTAGGGTTTGCTCTTTATGAACTTACATGGTTTCAGAAGGAAGAAGCCAAGGTAACAAAGCAGTAAGTACAAAAAGAGAAAACACATACTAGGGCTATGGAAAAAGAACTGGATTTGGAATCAGAAATTCAGATCCAAATCTGGATACTTCCTGTCTGTGTGATCTTAGACTGTAATTTAACTTACCCGACCGTTATTTTCCTCTAGAAAATAATAGCGCTAATTCTTAATTTATAGAGTTGTAAAGAGGCTCAAATGGGGGGAGGGGGGTGAGATGAACTGGGAGACTGGGAATGACATGTATACACTAATATGTATAAAATAGATGATTAATAAGAACGTGCTATATAAAAAAATAAATAAAATTAAATTCAAATTAAAAAAAGAGGATCAAATGAGATAATACCTGTGAAAGTGGCTGCCACAATGCCTGGCACAGAGTAAATTCTCAGATTTCAGCTAGTGTGAGGTTATCTACCACGTACGATGACCAACAATATAGGCAAGGAAAAGCTTTATTTCATAAATATTCACATATTCACAGATGGGTTAAGGTGATATATTCATCATCATTTTTATTGTCCTTCTTGCCTGAGCATCAGTTATAACTGATGAAACAGCTTTCAAGGTTGACTGGATATTCAATACAACCCCGAACAGCTGAGCTCCCAAGTTGTCCTCTTCTGAAGGACAGAAGAGATGTGTGAGAACATTCTACCTTCTCAGGTCTTGAGGCGGGTCCCACTGATTCTTGCCATGACTTCGGTCATTCACTCCACTGAATGACTACTATGATTTCCAGCCCAAGAGACATACTCTTTCTTGCCTCTTTCTTGCTTCTCACTGTCCGATCAGAACAACATTCACCAGCCCACTGATGGTACTCATTCTACTGTTTCATAAAAGTCATATTCTTCAGCCATTGCTCCCAGCTACCGTCAGGTCTCAGGTGGAAGAGCTTCTACTGCGTCTGCTGGGCAGGTGCCATTTTGGTGGCTCTCTACCAACATGTTACCTTATTTTACCAGACACAGTCCCTCTTCATTATCTTAAAGAAAACTACCCCTTTCTTCCCATGTGAAAATCACAGGTTTCCTCTCAGCTTCCCCCAATCTGAGTTCTTCCCCCAGTCTGAAGACTACCGTTAGCCTCTGGCTCATTTGCAGACTGGTTTGCTCTGAGCATAAAGAAAGACTAACACTCCCCACCTCTCACTCCAATTCGTGCCCATGGCTCAGGCCACTAGCCCCACCCAATTCCCTTGGTTCTCTTTCATGACTCATCAGCCAGCATGTATACAGTGAAATATCTACCTAATGTCCTCCAGTCAAAATTTTAGAATATAAAACTCTCTAGGCGCACACATAAAGTATGCAAAATAACTCTTACTGAGAAAGCAGCAGTATTTAAATCATGTCTGCCCGGAGTAAATACCTAACTATAAGCAAGAAGAGATAAGGCAGAAATAATAAATTGAAATTCGAAATATCTGAATCACTTAAGACATAGTACATTTCTATCACAGGCAACATAGCTGCCTTGTAACAGATTTTTTTTTTCTTTCACAGATCAACTAATTTCTAAGTATCTTCACAAGTCTAAAAAATAATCACACTTTCCAACGCTGTTCCTCATCATCAAAGCCACCCCCAGGTCTCTAACTAATGTATTCTCAGCAAAGTCTTAACCTTTATCCATACCCACATCCTCAGTGGTGAAATCAGCGCTTTAGGGTCCATTCTCTGGGAGGGTCCAGAGATGTCACTGATTACAGTTGTGGGTGAATTTCACACTGAAACACTAGCAGAGTAGGAACTCTTGAACAACTGCAGTCCCCCGGGGGGTGCTGGGTTAGAGAGGATGGCCAGAACTGCAGAAGTGACCGGTGTTACCATGTGCCCACCCAGTGACTCACAAACACAGGCTTGGTAAGTTTCCTCCCATCCAGTCACGCAGAAACTGCAAGGCTCTATGAAAGAGACACATTTTTCTCTACTCAAAGACCCACACTTTCCTATTTTTTCCCAAATTCAATTTTTACATCATTTGACAGAGCTAGTGTGCTCTCAGTTGTGAGCCTGTGCATGCACACACCTGCACAATACTGTGTGCACATGTGCATAAAAGGAAGCAGGAAGTCGGCACAGAAAGATCTATATAGAGAGAGTACATATCTGTTAAACACACATGAGGCAGGTCATGGTGAGACAGAACTTAACATTGTTTAGTAAAAGAAGCCATTGTCTGCTTCTTCGTTAAGATGGACCTGGAAGGAAGTCTGCATCCTCCCAAGAAGCTCCCCAAGGCAAACAAACACCTCCTTTCCTGGGGGAGAAATAAAAGAAGACTTTCGGGCCTAACAAAAGTATCCCTCTTGGTATGGACAACACTGATCTCTAGAGAAGAGGTGGAGAAAGTAATACAAAGTCAAGGATTCTGTTGGGAGAAAACAGATAGATACCCCCTAACTCTTTCAAAATTACTAGACACTCTTCTGTAGATTGATACAGTTCAGACTGAGACCACTGACAGGAAAGAAAAATGGCAGAACTCACCATGAGGCAATGCGGAAGGTACGATATGAACCCAGCTCAACTTATATAAGGGACTAGAGGTTCCCGGAGGAGGAGCAGTTTCAACACAGCATAAGGCTGAAGCTGGAAGTCCTTCAGATATAGACCTCCCAGGACAATGACCCTGTCTTGGGAACAGTGGATGAGCAAATGAATGTAACTTGAAGCATTGTAAGCCCAAGGCAAACCAGATAAACAAACCAAACCAAACCAAAACAGGGTCTACTACGCAGGCTGCTCAGACCATCCAGTTCTCTCTCCTTCTGAGGTCTAGAATGAGGCTGATCTATAGCCTGAGTAAACGCCTCGTGTTCTTGAACAATCTGGCATGGATATTAGCGAGACCTTCAGAGGGTGAATTTGCTTTTCCTGATATACGGGTAGGAGGGAGTTTTAACAGTAAATTTAAAAATAAAAGATGTGGCCCTTCTTTTAACCCAAGCTGATGATTGGTACAAATGGGTACAAAACTAGTTACACATATTAGATAAAGATTGAACCCCTTTGGGTTCAATTTAGTTAAGTTTGCTAGTGGGTTTTTAACCAAAATGTGAAAAAGGTGAAGTGTAATGAGGTGAAAGGTGAGCATCCAGATGGCTAATTATAGCTCATTTGCCCAATACTCGGAAACCAGTGTGGTTCCAAGCCAACTTTATCAGAGAATGCTCATCCCTGAGATAGAAAATGGAGTAATGAGAATGGGAATAGTGGAATCTTTGAGTCTAGAGGAGGCATTTAATGATTTACAGGCCTTCATTGGGGTACAGGGGCATCGAAGAAGGAGTTGACACCCACTGGGTTACTAACCTTGCCGAGCCTAACACGCAAAGTAATAGTAAATATCATTTTCCAGAATGGTGCCACAATGTTACAGTGCTTTGCTAAGTCTTTTTATCAAGATCTCTAGTTGGGGGATGTGTCTTATGTATACTCCAGCCTTCTCTCTTTACTGCTGAAGACATAAGATGCATTTAATCATTCCTGGGCACACACGACATGAACGGCCCTGTCCTAGGCACTAAGGAGGATGCAATAAGTTATGGGAAATTATCCCTGTGACCAAAATTCTGACACCTGGAATGTACAAGTGACAATAACGCAAAGTGTAATGTAATTATCACAGGGTGAATTAAAATAAATGTTATGGGGCTTAGAAAGGGAAGGGATCACACATGATCAGGAATGAGGAAAATTTTCATGATGGAGAAGTAGGACGATGGTGGCAGTGGTGGTGGTGGTGATGATTATGACCAGGTACTACCAGGATGAGAAGCCGATTCTAGTGGTGGGAGCAGTTCAAGCATAAGTGAGGATTTGGTTCTGCGGACAATAAAGGTTCAGTTAGGCTATTCCTTCAGCAGATATTCATCAGGTGCCTAATAAATGCCAAAGGCTGGGTTGGAGGCTGGGGACAGAGACAGGAGCTACTTGCCTAAGTTTTCACGGGGCCGACAGAGGAGCAAAAGGTAAACAGAAAAATAACATATTAGGTAAGCACTATACTGCATTACACCGTGTGGGTTAAGTGCAGGAGCTCTGTGGTAAGACTGTCTAGGTGGGAACAGGACCATATCACCAACAGGCTG
Source organism: Platanista minor (assembly GCA_004363435.1). Taxonomy (NCBI): domain Eukaryota; kingdom Metazoa; phylum Chordata; class Mammalia; order Artiodactyla; family Platanistidae; genus Platanista; species Platanista minor. The sequence goes on along the minus strand of RJWK010003802.1, from coordinate 12,400 downwards.
TTACCGTGGCAAGTTACTTAGCCTCTCTCGCCATGGTTTCCTCATCTGTAAAATGGGTCAGTAATGCACCTACCTCACAGGGTAAATGAGATAATGCCTCCGAAGCACCTGGTGTGGTGATGGACACAGAGTAAGTGCTTAGTGAATAGTACTATAAAGAATACATTTGTTTGTGTCCATCGACAGATGAATGGATAAAGAAGATGTGGTATACATACATACACATACACACACACACACACACACACACACACTGGAATACTACTTAGCCATAAGCCATAAAAAAGAATAAAATAATGCCATCTGCAGTAACATGGATGGACCTGGAAATTATCATACTAAGTGAAGTAAGTCAGAAAGAGAAAGACAAGTACCATATGATATCACTTACATGTGAAATCTAAAATATGACACAAATGAACTTATCTACAAAACAGAAACAGACTTGCAGACATAGAGAGCACACTTGTGATTGCCAAGGGGGAGGGAGTGTGGGGGAGGGAAGGACTGGGAGTTTGGGATTAGCAGATGCAAACTATTAATATATAGGATGGATAAACAACAAGGTCCTACTGTATAACACAGGGAACTATATTCAATATCCTGTGATAAACCATAATGGCAAAGAATATGAAAAAGAATATATATATACGTATAACTGAATCACTTTGCTGTACAGTAGAAATTAACACAGTGTAAATTAACTACACGTCAATGAAATAAATTTTTTAAAAAAGAATATGCTTGTTTGTACTTCTGTCTGAATATCTGATTTCACGAAGACAGTCTCTTTAGAAGTAGAATTAGGGAAGAGTCAGTCAAGGATACTAATTTTAAAAGTCATTAATGCATTTTTTACACACTGTTTTCCAAAAATGTTGTATCATTTCACACTCTCGTAAGCAAAGTGTAAGAAAGTGCTGATCTCACTATACTCCATAGTTAATATATATTTTTTAAATTTTGCCAATTTGGTAGGTGAAAAATATGTCATTGCTTTTTTAATTTTCACATCTTTCATTATGGTGAGGTTAAACATTTTTTTATGCGTATGAGCCACACATATTTTTCTTCACATCAATTCATATTCGCATTTTACAAGTGGGAAAAATGGGAATTCTGGCTGCAGAGTTTGCACTTAAGAAAGTAGAAAATGGGAACTGCTTGAAAATTATTGAGAGGGGAACAAATTGAAGCGATCTCATACTACAGAGCACGTGTGCTAGTTCATTTCTTGTCATATTAGTGGGAAAGAACAAAAATTAACTAAATTACTACTAAGGAGAGTTTGGGGTCGGGGGGGGGGCGGTTTGGAGCAGGAATGGATTAGAAGAGAGCCAAGAGAATAACTTGAAAACATTAAGACAGAAAGAGGAATAGGGAGCAAAATAAAGAGAAAAAGACAGTGAGAACAACACGATTACCAAAGGCAGGCAAGGAAAGGAAGGAGATGAGAAATAAGCCCCCCAATGAAAATTTACATATAGGGGGAAGGGATAAATTTGGAGATTGGGATTGACACATACATATAAAATAGGTGACTAAGGACCTACTGTACAGCACAGGGAACTCTACTGAATGCTCTGTAATGGCCTATATGGGAAAAGAATCTAAAAAGGAGTGGATATATGTATATGTATAGCTGATTCACTTTGCTGTACACCTGAAACTAACACAAGAGTGTAAATCAACTAGACTCCAATAAAAATTAATTTTAAAAGTAAATAAATAAAATAAGATAAAATTTACATATAGTTTGTTTCTTTTCATCCCCCTGCCTCTGTACTTGAACAAATACGGATTTAGCTCTAAAGCTTGCACTGCAGAATGTACGCTGATGTGGAGGGGAGGGTAAGCGTGGAAGGGGAGAACAAGGGCACGCTAATGGGAGTCCCAGAGGTGCACCATTCTCACAGGCAAGGTAATCCTGAGCCCCATTCCATTAACCTGGTGGCCTCATCTCTGACCTGACCTGGAAGCAAAAAAAGAAGAACCTGAGTCAAAACAGCTTCTGGATGTGGATACTTCAGCCCAAGTCACCTTTGGAATGCCCCCTTTTGGCTCCAAGAACAGAAAGTCAACACAGAGAAAACAGAGTTAAAACTGAGGCCAAGAATAGGAGTAAATTGGAGCCAAAAGCGTATTCTCATCAGCTTGCTTAAGGACACTCCTTCTGCTCAAGAGTAATCACTTAGCCAAACTCTTGTCTACATCCTGACCACTCAAGAGTTTCCAGCCTCCTCTGGACCTCATCTTTTCCATGTCAATTTCAGCCCACCTCACCTGTGCCAGGAAACTGCAGGAAAGACACGTCAGCTGGGAAAGGAAAGGCGGCAGAAGAAAGAGTTAAACAAAGTCTGTATCTCCACTGCCTGAGGTATTGTGCAATACCCCCTAGCCCTCAGCAAAACAAGAACAACAGCAGCTGCAAGATCCACAGCGGCTGGGATAAAAGGCCCCTAAAGGAGAGAAGATGCGACATCATTTGGTGACTTCCCATCACCAGAACCCGGAACGATTTCTCCTCCAAAGCCTCATCATTCGTTAGCCTTTCTCCTTTGTTCTCCTTCCTCAAAGAACACTGACATTCAGAAGATATGCAACAGATACTTAAGGTGCGAAGTGTATGCTTAGAGCCCGCAGGTCAGGTGGTGCCTCCCTACTCTGGGGCAGTCTTATTGATTTGGGTCCAAGTATCAGTTCTTAGGCTAGCACACTCAAGAATCTTTCCTGAACTTCTTACACTTCCTGTGGCTGACTTTCTCTCAGTCTGTCTCGAGTTCCCACGTCCACCCTGTTTGTCCACTGTTGTCCCAGCCAGACCAACGGAAATCTGAAGTCCAGCCTTAACTGGTATCTACATAAAGGGAAAAAAATCCACTTGTGTGTCATCCACCTTGTGAGCTTAGGAATTTTACATAAGATCTGGGCAGACCTAGGGAAGGACCACATTACTGCTGGAGCAGGCCAGTACCATTTCCACGGCTGGTCCACACCCTTGTGCCCCACTCTCTCCCTCTATCGTCCTCCTCTTCTGGGAAATTACATATAAATTTATATATATTATTATACATATAAAATACATATATACATATATATATATTTATATGTTTTTATTTATACCTTACTCATGTAGTTTTTCATAGATCAAGCAGAACAGTTTCTCCCACTCTGAAGTCCCTCAAACTCAGCTTCTACCCCAGGCAGATTTTTCAAGTTGTTTATTCTGAAAAATATAGATTAGGCCCTCTAAAAGGTATTCTAGAGAATACAGCTTTCTCTAGTCATATTGTAACACATGATGGTGCAAATTATACAAAATTATAGAGAAGTTACAGGTTATAGTTTCCCTTAAGCATGAATAATATTCAAAATATTTAGCAACTGACACCTTCGCCGGCCAATCAGAACTGAAGGCGACCTCAGAGATGGAGTGGGGTCCTGGACCCCTGATCTGCCAGGCATCAGCCCTTTCCGCAGACTTGTGGGAGAGCCTGGAGGAGGGACCAGGTGCACTCACAGGCTTCACAGCAGCTGCTCTTTACCGACTGGTATAGAAGTGGTTCTACAGTTTAATGATGTACAACCACACTAGTGCTCACCAGCTGAACCCTGGCCACTCATCAGAAACAATCTTACTCGATCCCATGTTATCTGCTGAAAATAGTGCTCCATCTCTCCCCAGTCCTCCCTGTTTGTAAAATCAACCGGAACCCATTATTTTGGTCATCCTGCCCTTAACTTGATTGTTCACTTTTGATTTTGATTTTGGCCAGTGATTAAGACCAGTGCCCTGGGATTTTTTGGTCTCTGGGAAACCAATTTACTCTTGATCAAATATTTTAGGGAGAAATCAATTCCTTCAAAGTTACCCCAAATCGACTCTGGGGCCTTTCCAGAGTCCAGGTATAACATATATTACCAGCAGCCTCCTTTCCTTACAGAACCCAACTCAACTAACCAAACTGCTCTGCTCTGTAACTCTCTTCATTCCTTTTTAACTTCACGGACATTCCCAAAACTCAAGTGTGTTTGTTTATTTGTTTGTTGCTAAACAGCAGTCCTTGGGAGTTAAGCTCTAGTACAGTACTATCCAACAGAAGTACAACGTGAGCTACCTAGGTAACCTGAAATTGTCTAGTAGACACAGTAAAATAAGTAACAAGAAACAGGTGAACTTAATTTGTATATATTATTTAACTCAATGTATCCAGAATATTATTTTAATGTGTAATCAATATAGAAATTACTAATGGGGTAATTCACATTCTTTCACTTATACAAAGTCTTCAATTCCCCGTACGTATTTTGTGTTTACAACACATCTCAATTCCACATGGAAAGTGCTGATTGCCTCATGGGGCTAGTGGCTGCTGGCTGGAGAGCCAGACTGTCTAACTCAGCTATTTACAGATCCACCAGTTCTCAGCTGCTCAGTCTTGGGTAAATAATCTATCTGTGCCACAATTTCTCATCGGCCAAAAAGTGACAATAATGGTACACACCTCATAAGACTGTTGTGAGAATTCGATGAGAAGGCACTATTCCTAGAACATAATAAGATTTCAACCAACATTAGCTATTGTTATCACCACCATTATGCTGCTATTTCATCTCCCAGGACCGCTATCCATTTTCCAACTTTTTATTCAACATCCAAAAGAATGGGGGTAGTAGCCACATCCATAAACTTCTCTCTCTAGGAACTTGTTGTCCAGCCTCTGCCCTTTCTTCGGGTGGAGAAATAATGACCTAGAACAGTCCCATATCTTTAATAACTAATTTGATGGTGTCCATCCTGGCCAAAACAGACCAAACATAACACAAAGTGAATTCAGCCAAGTACAGCCCAAGTACAGACACAGTGACAAGTACATTTTTTATTTACCTGGTGTCTGAATCCTTATTCACCGCTGAACTATTTTTTTAAACCAGTCTCCTCATTTATGTAAGCAACTTTTATCTCTACGCCTGAATTCTAGCCAGTATTTCATGAAGCCTCAGCCAGAGAAAAGCATTCACTGTGATTTACCCTCCCAAATATTACGGGATGTTATTTAGGAGGCCTTTGAGCAGGTTTCATGTCCATCCCCAGCCATGACTTCATTTCAACCACAAGAAAAAGCAGAGGCACCGTGTTTCCCAAAACTCCTTTAAAAATAACCCTGCAGATGCCCGGAGAACTGGGAATATTAATGACTGAAAAGCTGGGAATTAAGGGATGTATGCAGAACGGTGGGAAGGGAATCTAAAGAACCCAGTGCTATTGAGCGTGAAATTGTTAACAGAGGGCAAACGTTTACAAAGCTTTGTGGCAGGAGAACTGATGATGGAAGAGAAAGTCGGAAGGCAAGAGTCTGAAATAAAATAGGGTCAAAAGTATTTGCAGAACCAGGTTGTACGATATTATTTATAGAGAAAAATAGACTTTCGGGGGACTCAGAAAAGGTGTTGTAAGAGTGGGTTTTGCCAAGAAACATACAGGATGCTTTTGGCATATGTAAGTGGCATGATTTATAAAGCCTGAAAAAAAAGGAGAAAAGAAAAAAGAGGAAGCAATTTTGTTCACATAGTATGCACTTATATTTTATTCTTCTCAAGGAGGAATACGTCCTGATCACATATGTGGCCAAATATTTCAGCAGGACACTCAACAAAGACCCTTATGAAATCCTGGTGGGAAGAAAAGGTGGAGAAACAAGCTAAAGGGAGGTCTCTAGGGGACAACCGAAGGATAGAATCCTGTTTTATTCAGCGTTTTTATCAACAAAGTGGGGAAGAATAGTTCGGCAAATTTACAGATTACACACAAGACAAGAAAATGGAAAGGATACTGAGGTGACAGAGGGAAGAGTCAAATTTCAAAAATACACGGGCAGGCCGGAAAGATGAGATCCACCTAAACAAACAATACGAACTGGGTTACATGTAAAACCAGCTGCACAAAGGGAGCGTGGGGAAGGCTTGGCTTACTTTGGGTCTCAGATCACTGTAAACTTGGGTAACCAGGCTGCCTAGGCAGCTAATGCAATTGTAAGGTACTTTAATAGAGGGATAGCATACCAAACAAGGGATGTGATAATTTAATTGTAGTCGACAGTGAACGGAACACAGTGATAAACTGATCACTGGTACCTTGATCAAATGTCCGGCGTGAAATATCTGAAAATCACTGACTGTGGAAACCCGCTGAGGAAATTTAGGCTGCTTAGTGTGAAGGAGACCCGGAGGCTGCCTGAGTATTGCGCTGATGTACCTGAAGGCAGTCATGTGGAAAAAGGTTAGAAGTAATTCCAGAGGGTAGAATATGGCCCTCCGAATGGCAGTTACAGCATGGCAGACATTGTCTCAATATAAAAAAAGCCTTTCACAGGCTGAACGCAATAGACTGACTCCCTTGGCCATCCACGTAAGGTCCCTGCCACCAGAAATATTCTACCAGAAAGAGTCTCAGGGCCACCTCCCTCTCAGGGATTCCTGCTCTGAGTGAGATGCTGAACCGAATGACCTTTAGGGTTCCTTCTGAGGCTGCGCTAATATGGTATTTATGCAGTAAAATGTGCACAAACTGAGTCAGCTCTTTCTGACACTGTAACATAAGTGAGGTAATTACACATACATATACCCCCATCACAGAGGACGTGTGTTATTGCTAGAGTCAAACCTTAGCTCTTCCACGTCTGTAGATCAATAATGTCAACACAGTCACGCGCTGATCTTGAGCTGGTGAAGTTGAATGTAGAACAGGATCAGAATTTATCTGAGCTGATGAAATAGGCTTCACTTTTCCATAACTAGAAAGCACAGGCCAGTCAGTAGGCCTGTTGAGGGAAGGAAACAGGCTACAGAGGAAAAGGAGTAGTTTTCAGTTCTCCTGCCTATGCTGGCAACACAGGGGAAAGGAAGGGAAGGGGCTGTTCCACACATACACACACACACAGACACACACAAACACACACACACGCACACACGCACACACTCACACTCTCATGGTAGCAGCCAGACACTAGGCTTCTGTGACTGTCAACATTTCTAAGCAGCGTGAGAGCAAACGTTCCTCTTCTATATCCAGATGATCTTTGCCATTGAGTTTAAGAATGGTATTATATTTCTCCTTCTCTCAAGGGATAAACTTGTCAGATTGTCAGATATCATTTTTGTCTTTGAGTTGAGGATACAATAAAATACAGAAAGAATTCTGTATCATCTCTCAGCCATTCCGGTTTTAAAACTGATGATTCAATATGGCTCCCTTTTTGACAATAACATAATGAGGCTCATTTCTTGCAGATATGAGAAAAGAACTCTTACTTTATAGTTCCACTTTGTACGTCATTCTTGAGCTATCTTTCACTTTGGTGAATCAAGCTCGGGAGGCTCTTTGCTCTAGACCCGAGTCTCCCCTATATTTTTATCTCCCCATCACACTCCTGGTTTCACTTTAACTCCCCACTAAAGGTCAAAGCTGCAGCTCAGCAGCAGACCAGGAACTCAGAAGGTAGAGATATGGAAGGAGTCCATCCTTTACTCTATGGCGATGGGAAAAATAGGTCTCTTCCTAGTCTTCATAGAAAGAGGCTTATACTGTGTGAGCACCCGGAGCTCTCCCACATTTAGAGAGAACCAATGACTTGACACAAGTCTTCTGTCATTCCCAACAGAAATCAAATTTTTCAAAGACTAAGTGGGAAATTTTAAAAATACTATTAGTATAAAAAACTCCATTTTGTATTTTCAATGTCAAATTTAAATAGTAGAAAGATTCAACAAGTTTATGATTCGCTACCAAAAAAAAAAAAAAAAAAAAAGGAAAAGCTTCACTTTACTCAATGTCTTCACTGAAAATTCATTTAGGTCTCCTCCAGGTCAGCTCATCCTTCTCCCACCCCAATAATCAAAGGAGCAGGATACTGAAAAAATAGAAGGACTCACGCACTAGGGATAAAGAAGGGAGTAAGTTAGTGATGCCATATACAATACCTACTTTTGGCTTATAAGCAACAGGCTTCCCTACGTAATGAGCTATGGACGTTCTGTTGATGTCCAAAATAGAAGACAAGAGAAATACTAACATGAATGGATTTTTAGAAAACCACAGATAGGCAGTAGGGGGAAATGCAGCCCTTTGTTCCAAGCAATAGGCAGAGTTAGGTGGGTATTAACAGAGAAATATTTCAAAGGCTAAAACACTATGACAATAAAGACACTATGATCTAGGCACAAAAATCTGGGGCATAAGAACAAAGGTAGCTGACTGAGGTCTGTGAATACCCAGCAGGACTGATGAAGGCCTTTGGGCTCTTTCACAGGACAAAATATGTTTCTTTGTCATGAAGCAAATGATCTGAGAAAAGAAGTGAAATAAATTTATTCTAAATAAACAAAGAAGCCCACTCCAAGCAGCAAAGCTCTAGGACCTGCTGGCCAGACTTGGTGTAGATTAGCTCAAGAACCAGGAGATACTCAGTGGAGGCTAACACAACATTGTAAAGCAACCATACTCCAATAAAAAAAAAAAGAACCAGGAAGTGCTGAGCCTGAGGGTTCAATGTCTTCAGAATTTGTGTAACTAATACAGAACATATCCCGCTGTGTCCTAGCTCAAAAGGAAGCTTCCTGAAGGCAGGGAGGCCTGCAGTAGTGACTAGAATATAGTAAGTGCTTAATAAATATTCGTTATGTGAATACAATAGCTCAATTCAAATTGTCCCCACGTATCAATGGTGGACTGAACGTACTAATGCCTGCCATTGATGGCCTCCTCTGAAGTTCTTCCCATCAAGAGGTATAGTCTACTTCTTCACCCTTTGAAATGAACTTGCCTAATGACTCATTTTGGCCAATATGATGAGGGAAAAGTGTCACCGTGCGAGTTTCAAGTTTAGGCCTCAAGGGGCTTTGCACACTTTTGCTTTCTCTCTTGGGAACCTGCCATGATTTGAGAATAAGCCTGGGCTAGCCTGATGGAGGATGAGAGACCACATGGTGAAGAGCCCAGCCGTCCCGATTGAGGTCATCCTAGACCAGCCTAGAGCCAGCCAACATGCACGCATGAGGGAACTCGGCCAAGATGTTCAGAGAGGCCAACGCAACCCAAAGCCTACCACAGATGCACGCCTGAGTCCAGCTGAGACCAGAAGACCTGCCCAGTTGACTCCTAGGCTCATGAGAAAGAATAAATGGTTGCTGTTTCAAGCCACTATGTTTGGATAGTGGCTTTTAATCCAACAATAGCAAACCGACACACCTCCCTACATGTTGCTTTTCTGTCCTTTATCACTGACCTTGTCTTTAAATGTTTGTGAAATATTTTCACTCCTAATAGTTTAAATCAAAAGGAAAAGCAAAAAGAATCCCTATCATTCATTCAATAGTAACTTATGTCTAAATGTCCTTTCTCTTTCCCCTCTTCTTGCCTCTAACTTCTTGAAGTCCTCATTTATGTCTCAGTTTTTCTATTAAAATCAGTCCCTAGCTGGTCTCCAGGCATCCATCTTTGTTCTAACTCCATCTGCCTAATGTGTAAGAGTTATCATCCTAAAACATATGTGTAATCATGTCACTCCTCTCCTCAAAATGTTTAAACCTTTCACATCACGCACAGAAGAAAGTGTGAACTACGCATATGGCCAGTCACATCCCTCACACTTTTGCTCCAACGTCTGTTCCCAGTGTGGCCTCACACCAGAAGCCCCCCACGGCTCATGCCCCAGGACACCTGTCTGCCGCCGTACTCCCACCTTTCCCACCCTCATATTTCTGTCCAACTTGTTTCATATGCTTGCAATTTCCCATTGGTGAAAATCCCACTAAAGCCACCACCCTAAGAAGCTACCCTAATCTTCCACTATATCTTTATGTAACAAAAATGATATAATAATAACAACAACAATGCCGATAACAATACTTAGTAAGCATGTACTATAAGCTAGCGCTGTGTTCAGCACTCCAAATGCATTCTCTCTCTTTTTTTTTTTTTTTTTTTTTTTTTTTTTTTGCGGTACGCGGGCCTCTCACTGCTGTGGCCTCTCCCGTTGTGGAGCACAGGCTCCGGACATGCAGGCTCAGCGGCCATGGCTCACGGGCCCAGCCGCTCTTCCTGGACCGGGGCACGAACCCGTGTCCCCTGCATCAGCAGGCAGCAAATGCATTCTCTCTTAACCATCACGTCAATCCTAGGGCGTAGCTATTCTTACCACTATCTGCATGCTATAGATGAGCAAACTGTGGCTCAAAAGGTTAATCAGATATCTACTAAGTGGCAGAGCTAAAATGTGGATCTAGGATTCTAGGAGTAAATACACTGAGCTACATCATGGTTTCATTTGAATTTCCCATATTTATTATAATAAAGGAAGGCACAAAGGAGTTTAAATGACTTGCCAAGGCTGCAGAGTCCTCAGCAGAACTAGAGCATGAATCAAATATTCTGAATCCTCCAGTCTTATGCTAATTTTGTGCCACCAGGGAAAATATAACTGCTGCCTGGTCTCCCCAGCAAAGCATGAGCGTTTTTGCCTTTGCCCATTTTTTTCAGTTAGAATGCCTCAACTAAACTAAGCAGGTAAATTTTAGTTTGTCCTGCTGCTGTAATCATCCATAGCTCTTCAGCCAAGATTCCAAGGCTAGAGGAAGAAACTGAATCTAAAACCAAATTTAAGTTTTAGCTTCATTTGATTCACATGTCAACAACAGTCCACCCAGTAACTGTTAATATACAAATGAACTAAATTTCCCATATTCCCAATTGTGTTTAATTCTGTTGGGACCACATAGGTCGCACTGATGCCTTAAACATGCTCATCTCATTCTGTCCTAACTTTAGGTACTGGTCTCCCAAAGAGCACCCCATACATAGCTGAACATACTTGCTTTTCAAGAACCGTGCTCTTATAAATTATAGAAAATGTCAGCCAGGGTAGTCCCTGATCCTGATGGATACACTTGCACACTTAGGAGTGCAGGCCTGTGATTGGCCTGTAGCTATGTGTCTCCAGAGGTTAGGGCCAAAGAAGGGAATATGAACCAAGAATATAGCAGACTTTGCCCACAAGTATCAGGGTTGAAAAAAAAGAAAGAAAGAAAAAAGCGCTGAATACAAGCCCAGGTGAACCATGTAAGTTTAGAAATAGCTCTTTTGCTAACTCAAAGGGGACGGAAGGGAAACTGACACAGCTTGTTTGGCCGCTGTGCCTGTTGTCCACTCCCTTTCTTGGTCCACGCAGCTGCGCAGCGGGTGCAAGCTGCCACCGCGAGCTGCAGGGGCTGCAGAGGCAGCGGGGGAAAGGGTCTATTCAAGGGCGCTTAGTCCTCCCAGTTTGAGACTCTCCACAAAAGAGAGACAACAAATGCAGGCTTCAACAGAAAATGTTACAGTGATCCGCCTCCTCCGAGGAACCTTTGATGGGCAGCTCGTCCTGCTGCTTTATGTCCATCCTCTAGCTCCCCCAGTTCCGGCTCATCTAAGAGGTTTTTTTATTCTTAAGACCTATAAATTAGGCATAACAAGTAACTGGATGAAACAGAGGGTCAGGCTTAACCTAGGCCTGGAAAAGTATCCACTCAATATTATTTGAAAACTTTCTTAAGTTTATGAGAAGCCCCCTGTATTAAAGAGGAACTTCAGCTGAATTCCGGATGTCTTCGGTTATTCATTGCTTCTCTCACGTGTGCCGTAAGAAAAGACGAAGATCCGATTCCGTTCAGTCCGGGAGAGAGGGAGGTAACAGCAGATAAGATGGGTCTTTGCTGCTGGGAAAGCCCTTAGAAAAGAACCCTTCAGATTCTAGGGCTGGGCATCTACCTGCCAGAAACACGTGCACTATTTCAGACGTCCTTTCCTCAAAGTCTAACTTAGAACCACTGAGATTCTTCCCCAGTCCCTCCCACTCTGCAAGCTTATGAGCACCTCTGCCAAAGGCCAGGGACTACCAGTGAAATGACAACACAAATAACAGCCAGCTCAGCTAGAAAAAGATCTCATGGGGGAAAAGAGCAAGAAATATGAGCTTTCATAACATTTTCAAATTATCTAAGGATTTCACATACCCTATTATTCTCTCCTAAGGCCTATAACGAACTCCAGTGCACGTTAACAGACTCATCAACACATTGGAAGACACAGTTTACGCCAGTGGGAGCACTCTTTGGTAAATAAGGTTGTCAAATCGCCTTTTATTCACTCCAGATATGGGAGAGAAAAGGGAAGGTGAACAATTAGCATAAACATGTAACCTACATTTCTAAGAATAAAGAGCTCACCTTTTTTTCTTTTTTAATTGACGTACAGTCGATTTACAATGTTGTGTTAGTGTCAGGTGTACAGCAAAGTGATTCAGTTATACATAGACATACATATATTCATACATACATATATATATATATATATATATATATACAC